>CM076576.1:251385277-251601511 GCA_034641835.2 Pinus albicaulis | reverse complement strand
TTTGATACGGGTCTTTGACCCAAGATCACCTAGGTAGAAGTAACACCCATGATACTCAGAGAGTCACCAGGTAGGTCGATTCTGCAGATGGTTTGATACAGTTATTTGACTCAAGATCACTTAGGCAGTAATAACACCCATGATACTTAGAGAGTTGCTAGGAAGGTCGATTTTGCAGATAACTTGATTAGGTATTTGACCCAAGATCACCTAGGCAACAGTAGTAACATGTGCATTGATCCTGCGGACGGTTTGATTGGGTCTGATTCCCAAGATCACTTAGGCAGCAGTAGTACCATGCACGTCGATTCTGCAGACTGTTCGATCGGGTCTTTGACCCAAGGACACCTAGGCAAAAATAATAAATACCTTGGATACTCATACGATTCTACTCAAAATGTATCAAAACCTGGCTATCATGAAAATCACCCCAGCACTCATATACCAACCATGGACAAGGGAACCGATATCCCCCAATTCCTTGCAAAACATGGACCACTGGCACAACATAATGCGTCGATCAATCTAGTGCATCCCTTCCTAGGCTCATCAACAACCATACAACCAGAATAATTATGACAATCCTCCAAATGATGCAAAAGGAAGCCGAGGAGCAAACACAAGGGGAGATCCTGGATGGGGGGCAGTAACCAGCAACCCCCCCGGTGATCTCAGTCTGGGGGCAACCCCAACCGAAATCAAAACTAGGAGCCAAGTAATAAATCCCAAGGGAAAACTAGAGCTTAGAGTATGTGATCACCAGACCAAAAGTAGCACTGTGATCAACACTCCATAATTCCCAGAGGTGATGCCACACATTCGCACTCCCAAAATCTTTTTTTTTTCAGCGCGCGGCAGGTATGCTCTTTCCCATCCTATTTTTAAAAGCCCATGAATTTCAATAATATTTGATAAAGAAGATTCTTTCACTTGAGGTAGTTGTTTTCGCAGGAAAATCTCACAAACCATTCACAACTCCATCCACTGAAAGTTCTAGAGAAGGTAACATTTTACCCCTAACATGATAGAGTCCCTGAAAACTCTACATATCCTGACATCATTTCTCCATCAGAAATCAACCATAGGTTCCACATATCTGACCGTGTTTATCATCACCTCACCCTGCACATGATAAACATCCTTGTCACCCATAGTAGACCACATATCACAGCAAAAGTGACACCATGGTCATACCACTTTAGTTCGGGAAGCACCTCATGCCCATCCATCCACCATGAATAAAGGTCAAGTTTTACCATACAAAATAAAACCCCCTTCCCAGATGAACAGGTTGTACAAGAAGATCAAAAGTGCATTACTGTGCCTTGCATTTGTCCAACCATACCTCCACTAGCATAATCCCATCTGCGATACTTTTTCATCCGCTTCATCAACCTCACACATGAGACCAACCAATGGGGCCCCCACCCTCAACAAAACACCTTCCTCACAATATTAGTGAGAGAACATTTTCATGTTTTGGGGCACCCATCTCTGTGTTTTGTACAAACCAAACCATATTATTGTATTCTTTTGGTAAGTGTACAAAGACCGCAAATGGTGCTCTACATCCACCACCCTCTCATTCATCTTTTCTCCCATGGCAAGGAGCTCGAACACCCTTGGTTAGAATATTACACACCCATGCACAAGCCACCATGAAATTCATATTATTTATACTCCACTCGAAGTCCTACCGACCCTAGGGATTTCCTCATCGAAATATCTATGATCACGCCCCCGCTTAATATATTCTCGACCTAGTGCCACTCGAATCCTCATTGTTGGGTGCAGGAATTGCACTTAAGCAAACTCCTCAACACTTAATTGTCAACCCCGAGGATTTGTAAACTTAGAGACGAATTACAGGCAATGCCAGAGATGGTATGAATTTTCTTGATAGAAATTCCTACTTTCTCAAAAAAAATCTTGCAGAATTGAAAGAGTAAAAGATAACTGAATCATCAAAGTAATCTAGTGCTGGAACAAGAAAGAATGCATTTGCAAAGGAATCAAAATAAAAAGGCAATCACTCCAACTGATTAATTTTTAATTACTGAGTATGTGTCATGTTTTTCTTTTAGCAGAGACACTTTAGCAGTGTCATCAGATGGGCCCTTCAAACCTGCTTATGTAGAGATTTCCTTCTTGCATTAATCTGTCCTGCACTATCATAGTCTGCTTGCACTAGTGCAGGAACAGAGATTTATGCAGAGGGTATAAATGGTGTCTTTACTAAAAGCGTTTTGACTTCATGCAAGGGCTCAAATTTTTCAAGGTTCAGAGCACTTAGATCTTGTGACAAGAAACTAGTTCTTGCACCAGATCAGAGCTTCCTGCACTTAGCTTTTAATCCTTAAAACAAGTGTTCAATTATTGCAAGTGCTAGTTTATTGTTGAATCAAATCGCACACATAAAAGTGAATGTTTCTAATATTAAAAAAATGCAAAATTAAAGAAACAATCATTTATCCTATCGTAAGTGTTTAAATAAAGAAAGAAAACTGCGGAAGGTAGATTAAGAAAACTTGCTGCATCACACCAATGTGCACTGGTGCAGGTTCATCTCTCCTGCTTGTACTAGGCAGTGGAAAACCAAGTAATCAGAATTGCAGGAAAAAGAAATATCACACCAACGTGCATTGGTGCAGGTTTGCTTCTCTTGCTCAGACCAGGCGGGGAAATCCGAATAAACAGAACTGCAGGAAAAAGAAATGTCACAACAATGTGCATTGGTGCAGGCTCACTTCTCCTGCTTGTACCAAGCAGGAAATCCAATCTGAAATTAAATGCAGGAAAGTAAATTGCAGGGAAAGAAAGTGTAACTACTTCACACGACGGATCTGTTTTCAATAAGACAGGAATACATGTGCTGAAAGTTAAATCACACTTTAATAATTTAAATACAAATTACAGGAATATATGTGCTAAAAGTTAAATCACGCTTTAATAATATAAACACACAAAACAGGAAACAGGAAAGAGGTTAAACGTGCTGGGTTGGCTGGGCCCTAGCCAACCAGTGCATTTCCCTTTTAAATTAAACCGCTGCTCAGTACTTTATCAATTCATCAGCTTTCAAACACAAAAATACGATTTATGAAACATTAGGTGGAGCTCCCTTTCTTATTAATTCAAAAAGGCAAGGTACATCATGAAGTACAGAGTCCAGCCCAGATTTTGGCGATACCAGCAAAACAAAGTTACAACAATGCTGTTGTAGCATTGCTCCTCCCCCTTTCTACGTGCATCTTCCTCCTTTTATAATCTTTCATAATGATTAAAAACAAGTCGTTCCTTTGCAAGGAATATGGGGATTGAATCCCAACCAAGCCTAATAATAGTACAACCGTTCCCCTATTAAAATAATAAAGATTTAATACGAATTTTCCAATTCTGGGATTTTTCTAGAATTCTGGAAAATTTGGTAATTTTAACAAACTGCCTCCAGAGCGCCCTTCATATCTCTTCAACCATTACGTATTTTGGAAAATAGCTCACATGTTACTCAATTTCCTATAATGGGAAAAAAACCCATGTCGCAGAATTTCTTTATTTATCTTCATCTGCACAAAAACTGAGGCCGAAGTTGGCAGTCTGGAAACTTGTTGACTGTGTTTTCTAGAATTCTGGAAAAAACAGTCTTTTTTATAAAAGTGCTTCAAAGACCTATTCGTAACTTTTGGAATACTTTGAATCTCAGGAAACGGTTTCCGTTGTGGGTAATTGGTTATATTTGTGAAAAACCCATTTGCTCGGATTTCCATAATTCACCTCCATTTGCATAAAAACTGAGGTCAAACTTGGCCATTTAGAAATTATGCGTATTTTGAGCAAAATTATTAATTTGCAATGCTGGTGTAGGAATGTGTTCCGGTACTAGTGCAAGAATGTGTGGTGCAGGAACTTCGCTTCTATCAGAATAGGCATATAACCAACTTTGTAAACCTACAAACACACAAACTATTATTAAATATGCCTTTAGTGTTTAAATCTCATTAAAACAAAGGAATAGAAAATACTTACTTATTATCTCCGAGAATGCACAAAAATATGACAATGACTATTCAAACTAAACAAAAGCATGAGTGATTTCAAGTAAAAGGTAATATAAATGAAGGCAAAACAGAGGCCCAACATCCCCCTATGCTGACCTTCTTGCATGTCCTCATGCAAGGAAATCAATTGTCGTATTGTTGCTTCCTCGCAAAAACAAGATTAAAAACATTTATGCACATTTGTAATGATGTTTCCTGCAATCCTATGTGATCACATTTCCTTCGCTAGACAAAGCTTGTTTCAAGAACAGAGTGTTTGCTGGACTCTTTGATTATTTATACTAATTTCAAGAAAATCTATCACAAGAACTACAATAAAAATACCAAATTGCAAGGATGGTGTGTGCTTGCACTGATCTGCTTACACCGCCTAAACTGCGCTGCTTTTCTGGCACTTTTCTGCTTGCACTACTGTATATTACAACGTGATTGCACTGGTGCAAGCATAAAATCTGCAATAATTATAGACAAAAGAGTATGGTACATACCCGTTACCTTGTCCCAAATGAATTCCTTGCTTTGTTTCAGCCCAAAGTCTTATAATGAAAATCAATTTTTTTTGAAAAGGTGCAATCTCATAATAACTACCACAAGTTCATGCAACTACTATAGCAATCTTGTACCTAGATTATGCAGCGCATATTTAGAGGCAACCACCATCAATACACATTGTTGCCAACCATCATCTTGTGAGCAATCATCATTGAGTAATTCATCACTCTAAATACCATGAAAGTCAAAATGAGTTATGATACCAATTAGCAACCTCTTTATTGAACACTCTAAATTCCGTTGTCATCCGGATTCAAACTAAATTTCCTCTTAATATAGAACAAAGAATAACCTTTACTAAGGGTACCACATCCTTAAAGATTCTCGATTTTTTTAAAGATATAACTCGAAGCATCATGTTCAAATCATCTTTAAAACCATTGTCCAAGAAAAAAAAAAGGTTAAGTTTAGGGGAAGAGAAAGATAGCCAAGCAAATCATAGTATGTAGTTAACTTTAATACCACAGACATAGCCCTGCTGCCCACATGTGTCCATAACCGCGGCAGAGGTGTCTTTTGACCCATCGAAATGTCTGTGTCCCACTTACTAGACATGGATTCAGAGTTATATTGTTTTAATTTTAGATAAAGGCCACTATTCTGGCTTGGTAACCAACTAATGGCAGTGCCACTCACAAGAAGTAACATGGATGAATAGGTCGGCTCGTGATGAGACCTCCTGTCTTCCAACTTTTCGGTTGAAAGCCATTAATCTGGCTTGGTGACCAGAAGCAGTAATGTCATGCATGCTAGGTCTCATGATCGTGGTAGGTCGGCTCATCACGAGACCTCCTATCCTCCCCTAAATCTTTTGTATACTCTGATTATGATCAACCTAAAAGGTTACTTAATAAGTGGGGAGATAGATCTACTCAAGAGTATGGGATGGCGTGAAAAGTTTTTAATGAATAATCATTACTGAATAGCTCCTATGCCCTAAAGACTTATTAAAGATATCCCAGATAATGACTAAAATACTTCTTGAATTAAGAATGCTAGTGTTCTCATGAGTAGCTTATTATGATCTTAACAAGAGTGGTCCTTCCAATAGTGCCTTCTAAGGGAAAATGAAATGATATATATCAGATGAAAACTTCTTAGAGTGATTAGTCATGGTTACTTTGAAAAATCATGAGGTATTAGAGTGAATCATACTCAACAAGATGTGTCACAGATGTGTGTGTTAACAACCAATGCAGATCAAAAGTAGTTTTAGTGACTACACTTTAAAAATCAAAAACCCAAATAGCATCTTAACAGCTTTATTCACCTACCCTACTTTACCTAAGAGGCGGAAGAATTCTTTTTATGTATAGGAGTACTTCCAATGAAGCCATGTGCAGATTAGGTGAAAATATTTATTCATGCTCAAATTTATCATACAAACTTGAAAGTGTGCATGAGCATGAAAAACCAACGAATGTAAATGATATGACAATAAGAGTTTTAGAAGAGGATTATGTTCCCTTGCTTGAGTAGTTGTTTGGAACCAATGTTCGATGTAATCATGGTAGCCTTGGTCCCTTTCTTGATTTGGCCCATGCTGCTCATCCTCTTCTTCCATGTCATGTTGATTGTTCTCCGTAGGGTGATTAGTCTCTTGATCACATTCTGTATCTGCTGATAGACATGTCAAGAACTTTTCGTTCTCAGGTTCCAATGGATATCCTTCGTTGATTATAGTGCATGATTCATTTGTCTCCTCAAAAGAGACTTCTAAATCCTCTTGTGATGGTGGAAAAATGGACAAGTGCTTGACTATTGTCAAGAAGTTTTCTTCTTGGGAGGTAGAGATCAAGATCCCAGCAGCTGCTAGGGCTTGAGAGAGAACCTTCATACTTGTTATCATCTTTAAGTCCATTTGGTTGATTGATAGTCCCTATCTCCACACACATATTAGTAACGGGGGTTCTTACAACACCCCAAAAATGATATAACGTTAAAGAGTAGGATCTGAACATAATTGATTTTAAAAGTTATTGGCTAAAATAAATCTCACCACACTGGCATAAAAAATACAAAAAGATAAAGGCAGACTTAACCCTATTGCATCAACAGAAAATTATTACCAAATCAAATCGCCTCCTCGGCAACGGCGCCAAAATGTTGGGTGCAGGAATTACACTTAAGAAAACTCCTCAACTCTTAATTGTCAACCCAGGGGATTCGTAAACTTAGAGACGAAGCACAGTCAATGCTAGAGATGGTATGAATTTTCCTGAGAGAAATTCCTACTTTATTAAAGAAAAGCTTGCAAAATCGAAAGAGTAAAAGATAACTAAATCATCAAAGTAATCTAGTGCTAGAACAAGAAAGAATGCATTTGCAAAGGAATCAAAATAAAAAGGCAATCACTCCAACTAATCAATTTTTATACTGAGTATGTGTTATGTTTTTCTTTAGCAGAGACACTTTATCAGTCTCATCAGATGGGCCCTTCAAACCTGCTTATGTAGAGATTTCCTTCTTGCATTAATTTGTCCTGCACTATCGCAGTCTACTTGCTCTAGTGCGGGAACAGAGATTTATGCAAAGGGTATAAATGGTGTCTTTACTAAAAGTGTTTTATTTCCTACAAGAGCTTGAACTTTTTCAGGTTCAGAGCACTCAGATCTCGTGGCAAGAAACTAGTTCTTGCACCAGATCAGAGCTTCTTGCACTTAGCATTTTGTGCTTAAAATGAGTGCTCAGTTACTGCAGGTGTTATTATATTGTGAAATCAAATTGCACACATAAAAATGAATGTTTCTGATATTAACAAAATGCAGAGGTAAAGAAACAATCATTGATCCTGTCATAATCATTTAAAGAAAGAAAGAAAGAAGATCGTGGAAAGTAGATTAAGAAAAATTGTTGCATCACACTCGTTAGCCAGCTATAAAATTTGTTATATCAAATGCTGGCTAAAACATTTTTTGAGTCCTCAAGAAACAAGTTTTTATTGCTAAAAATATGTTATCTCTTAAAGACTCTTGAAGGCCTCATGCCTCTATCCAAATCTTCACTGATGTTCCCATTCTATACTCAGAAATTCCGCTAATTTCATGAGAAAAGACTACTGCAAAATCATCATTTTTCCCCTTCCTCCACTCAAAACTAACCTTCATTTGCTCCCCTTTTTCTCCATAAAATTCCTCTATTTTTCATGATTCCCCTTCTTCCATTCATGAAAATCATTTTTTCATAGTTTAAAACTCATTTTTAAACTATACCGAAACCCCCAAATCCATTGAAAAACTTGAAAAATTTCACGAAAAATACATATTTTTGTATTAAGGCTTAAGCCCCTTGGGCTAAGTCCTAAACCACTTCCCCTCCACGTGCCCCGGCCCTAGAACTATGCGCTAAGCCATTTGGGTGCTTAATCGCATCGCAAAGGTCCGAGCGCATAAGTCTATTTGCCATATTCAAAAGTTCCGATGCGATTAGCCCATTGATTTATAGCCTTCAATCATATTATTATCCCATATGACCCCTGTGCCCGCAATCAGGCGCTATAACATTATAATTTTCCATCTTCGATTAATATTTTCTTTTATTAAGTCGCAAACCCACTTTTTCCAAAGTTTTGGTCTAACGTGCCCATACAATTATTTTCAAATAAAAAATGGTTAGATTGAAAGACCCGCATCATTCCTCCGATGCGATTGAGCCCCATTTCATAAGCTCCCCCCCCTCCACTTCACTCCATAAAACCAACACCCCGGGACCAAGTGTCGAAGTCCTGAAGTGCTTAATCACATCGGGGGTTTTTACAATGGGTAGATTGAAAAGCCCGAAGGCCCGATTGCTATTGGCCCTCACATTATGTAAAGCCCCAGGCCTATCATGTTCCATATAACTGAAGGCCCCGCAGTCGGGCGCCTATCCACTTCATATATATATATATCTTGCCCATATCAAAACCTTTGTTTTATTAAAATTTTGGATTTTCATAAAGTATTAAGGGTTTCTGCTAGAGCATTGTTTAAAGCAATATCCACCGTTGATCCAAGATGATCCGATGGCCAGCGCTGTATCACACCAAATGTTTCTCCACCCCCGATTGGCCATCCCTCCGATTCACCCCCACCATTGATCTGATCCTCTGATCAATGACCAGCAGCTAATTGCTTCGGCGCCCTCCATGTTTATCACCTCGCCGATTGAGAAGCTCCAATTTCATCTAAAACGTCCACGTGTCCAGATCGAATAGTCTAGTATGCTTTTCCCGACTTTGGTTATATTTTATGCAGCCCCGCTCATAATGTTTGTCGGCCAATCCTGACCGTTGATCTCTACAGATCAGCGACCCTCATTAACTCCTTCTCCGCTTTGTATTATTTCCTTTAGAACCCCAGATTTAATCGTAGCCATTCAAATCTTCGATCCAATGGCCCAGATTGAACCCACCTATTTTCTTACCACCTGCGCATCTAATCCATATCACGCTCATTCTCCTCCGTCAGACCTGAGGCCCCAGATCTGACGGCCCACATTACATATCGCATAACTTTCAGCGCAAAGTTTAATTTCTCAAAGGGCACGCGAAGTAGGTGGTTTTTTGGTGCCACGTGTCGGGCGAGGATGCATATCGTGGTCCAAAACGCAAAACTTCCTACCCGCCTTTCCTCAGCGCGAAAACCATTTTTTTCTTCACCAAAACCACTTTCCCTTTATTTCTTTGCATGCTTTCGCGTACCTCCTCAGCCGTTGATCTCGTGGGCCAATCTCATCCGACGGCCCACCATCATCCCGAACACCCAACTCTATTTTTAACCATTTTTCCTCTGAACTAAGGTTTTTTACCTTATTCCTTTGTATTTTCACCATTTCTCTATTATACGTCCCGGATCGCTCCCAACCGTCGATCTCTGCACGATCGACAGATCTGACATATTCTCTCCCTCTAATCTCCTTTCAACCTCCACAAACTTATCTACATCGTGGGATGATGCCATCCAACGGTTAGGCTCTCTCCCCACACCCTCTACAGCAGTTAAACCCAAAAACGTAGGATTTCTTAATTATTTTCGTATTTTGCAGGTTTGAATGGTTTGTTCCATCATATTAAAGAGAAAGCCAAAGGCCAAGAATGAAAATTCCCACGCCTTTGATATATCAAAGGGAACCATTCACGGGGCTCTACTCCATGTCTCGTCATTGCTTCATGGGCATTGATTCCACATGAGCCCTAGACGGCCTGCACATCAACAAGACACAGTGAATGAAATCACAATCAAAGAGTATCAGTGTCGAAGAAAAAACGTACCAGAACAAAATATGGAAGACAAATTTGTGGGGATTATAGCTAAGAATGATTATTAAAAGCCTAATCCTCCAAATTAAAATAGAATCAAAGGAAAATAAAAAAGATCTATCAGACAGAACAAAGTGATTCCTCTCAGCTACCACAAAGCCACCTGTGCCTCAAAGCATTCAAACAGAGGCCGAAGTTATTGTTCAAAATTAGATATTTGCCTCAACGCAGTCGAACAGTTAATTCTGCTGAAAGAATTTAATGACAAAAATATTAGCAGAGTTACTATAGCATGACGCAGAGCCCAAAAGTCAACAAAATCTCCCACCAAGATTAAATCTTAAATGTAAAAAATTAATACAGACAGAACACCTGTAAACCTCTCCATCGAGCCCCTCAAAGGCCGAGAAGTCATCAATCTGTATTAATTATCTTGGGAGATCTTTTATCCTCTCCCACCTCCTCATCCTTCTATAAATACTGCTGTAGAATATGAGAAACTGTTGGTTGCAGAACTTTGAAATATACTTGTGCTTGAAACTTCTACTTGTAAATAGTGTTCAAAGGCTCTTGAAGCTCTGTCTGTGATCTAATAAGTTAGGCTAAGAAGTGAAGATGATTGTTGAACTGAAACATTGGACTTGAAGATGTAACTGGTTTGACTTCAATATACAAGCTGTTTCTTGGGATCCTGATCTATTTCACTGGTGAAGTGCCTCTTTCTCTGTTATTCGTTTTCCCTTTTCATGTATGCCACATTGTCCATTATTCTCTGATAAATAACAACAAGAATAGAGTTAGGATTTACTTTTTATCACTGCCCTTCTCTGACTGTTAAGCTTTATCTCAATGTTTTCCTCCAATTTGTTTATTTAAGAATGATTCAATACAGTCTAAGCAGTTAGGAATGCCAACGTTCCCTCTTCCTACTGTTTGCTTTAAACATTGTTCTTGAATGTGATTTCCATTGTTTGCTTATTAAAGTTGGACTAGAAAAGTGATGGTGAGCCTTTTTTTCTAGTTTCTTGCTCCAAAGGTAGATTCTGAAAGTCTCCCTAAGTGTTTGCTTAAAGCAAACTAGGTTTAAAAGTACCTTATCTGATCTTAAGTTGCATTTTGTTTCTCTTAAGTGTTTTTCATCCTTTCTGAAGGTAATTATGCGGATTACTGGATTGTTGGTCTTTTGAGTTATCTTTAATACAAGCTTGTACAAAGAGGTTTATGGTGAGCCCTGCCCTTTGGTTGGTTTTAAACAGTTGCTTAAAGGATTTTTCTTGTTTGGACTGACTATAAATCCTTGTTGAAATTATTATCAAATTCCACCCCTCTAACACTTTATTGTTTCCATTCCATCATTTTATCTCAAAATATCTTGTGACATAGATGAATTTCCCCTTGGATCACTCTTGAATTGTTGTGCAATTAAAATCCTTATTATGACTCCATAGCCCAATGGACTAAAAGCCAACGTTATATCTATCTTTTTAGCCAAAGCCTGTTTTGATCGCTTGCAACTTCTCACCTTTGAAAATATTTTCATTTAGGACTTTCCACCTCAAATAATAATCATGCTCAACCATCCAAAAACAAACAAAACCCTTGGCCTTCATAAATAGCCTAACATCATTACCATAAACCTTCAAAGACAAATCCATATTTGTAACTTATTGGAGAGATCCCTCTCCAAATTCAGGAGGGCTAGATCCTATAATCCCAAAGTGGTTGAAATAATTTTTCTCCCTATTGTCTAATCCATCCAATCTTTGCCGATTACTGTGGAGCTAACAACAACTAACGTGCACGGTGCAAAGCATTTCTCCCCGTTGTAATTGTTTTTGTGAACCAAATAAACAAAACCGCATGAAAATAAATATCACACCAACATGCACTGGTGCAAGTTCGCTTCTCCTACTTGTACCAGGTAGGGAAATCAAAATAAACAGAACTGCAGGAAAAAAAAATATCACACCAACATGCACTAGTGCATGTTTTCTTCTCCTGCTTGTACCAGGCGGGGAAATCCAATCTGAAATTAAATGTGCGTAAAAGTAAATTGTATAGAAATAACTACTTCCACATGACTAAACGTTTACGTTAGACGAATACATGTGATGAAAGTTAAATCACACTTTAATAATATAAACACACTACGGGAATATACTTGCGAAAGTTAAATCAGCCTAAAAACACACATTGCTTAAAAATAGGAAATAGGGTATGCGTGCCGGGTTGGTCAAAAGCCCAGCCAACCACCATTTCCCTTTTTAATGGGAACCACTCACAAGAAACTAATTAATTATCACTTTCAAACACATAAATACGACAGAAACATGAAAGTAAAAACCTTTCTTATTAATTCACAAGGAAAAGTACATCATGAAATACAGAGTCCACCGCATTTGGGCGATAGACAAGAAAACAAAACATTAAACAACACTCGTAGTGTCACTCCTCCACCCCTTTTCTATGTGCATCATTCATCCTTTTCTAATATTTCATAATGATTAAAACAAGTTGTTCCTTTGCAAGGAATATGGGGTTGAATCCTAACCAATTCTAATTGCATAGTATAATAGTACAACCATTCCCTTATTAAAAGAATAGAGATTTAATACGAATTTTCCAATTATGGGATTTTTCTAGAATTTTGGAAAATTTGGTAATTTTAACAAACTGCCTCCAAAGTGCCCTTCGTATCTCTTCAACCATTATGTATTTTGGAAAATGGCCCGCGTTTTAGTCAATTTTTTTACTGGGAAAAAAACCCATTTCGCTGAATTTCTTTATTTACCTTCATTTACACAAAAACCGAAGTGAAAGTTGGCAGTCTGGAAACTTGTTGATTGTGTTTTCTAGAATTCTGGAAAAAAATAGTCTTTTTTATAAAAGTGCTTCAAAGGCCTATTCGTAACTTTTGGAATACTTTGAATCTCAAGAAACATTTTCGTTTATGGGTAATTGGTTATATTTGTGAAAAAACCCATTTTCTCGGATTTCCATAATTGACCTCCATTTGCATAAAAACCGAGGTCAAACTTGGCCATTTAGAAATTATGCGGATTTTGAGCAGACTTATTAATTTGCAATTTTGGTGTAGGAATGTGTTCTGGAAGAACCCTACTGGTACTAGTGCAATAATGTGTGGTGCAAGAACTTTTCCTCTATCAGAATAGGCATATAACCAGCTTTTTAAACCTACAAACACACAAACTATTATTGAATATGCCTTTAATTTTTAAATCTCATTAAAACAAAGGAATAGCAAATACTTACTTATTATCTCTGAGAATGCACAAAACTATGACAATGAAAATTCAATTTAAACAAAAGCATGAGGGGTTTCGAGTAAAAAGGTGATATAAATGAAGGCAAAATAGAGGTCAACACTCATAATTAGTTTCCAAATACCCTCGCCAACATGCCCATGTTAAACCCATCGTATCCGTGTTCCCCGACCCTTCATGTCGGCCGAATTGCTCTGGGCTGAGGCTTCCTTTTGGTCGACCTCAACACCTCTTTTCCAAAAGGAGCTGCACTTTATCACCCTATTTATTGTGCTACTCCTCGGGCAAAGACCCATGGCCTCTCTTAATTGCCCACAGATGTAATTTCTCCTCATAACATTCGAATACAATAAAAGCTTTCATGTCAAGATGGTATCGTACCTTACAACCATTGCACTTTGATCAAATTCGTTAAAGACTCGTGCCTTCACAAGCATCTCTTCCAACAATGCTTACACAGGAAGGTCCCAGCCAACACCTATGTGTACAATGCACATCTATATGCCATACCAATTTTATGCACATGGGTAGCACATTCCACCTATTTTCAAAGAAAAAAACGCCTCAGAGGGCGTCAACAGTCGTCGTCAGCAACCACCAGATCACTACCATATTAATAACACAGGAAGAACATGTATCTATCAAATAGATTTGTTTAACTAGCCACAACATCATGAGCATGGGACATGCCTGCCTCGTAGAAAATTTGTATATATATTGTATTATATTTGCTTTTAGGGGTCCCATAGGACATGGTCATTCTTCGAATTGGTGCAAGGGTGTTTCCAATTCCAAGCTTCACATAGGTCTCTTTCTCTCTACGCACAATATACAGAAAACAAACTATAATGTATTTTAGCTATACAGTTCTTCCCAGACCTCACACATTAGGGGGAAACTGTTAACACTGGAAAATTGTACAAGCAGAACACGACATTATTTAATGTCAAGAAGAAGGATTTACAGGGCTGAAAGACATTAGAGAATCTGGAAATTATTTAAAAATCTCTGCGGTCTGAGGAAAAATCAAATTTGAGCAAGTCATAAATGATGTTGCGCGCATAATCCTTCGTGAAGAGCACCTTTGTGTGCCTTTTGACCCAAAATATGTGAAATCCTGGGAGTGGCGAAAGTCACTTTCTAGGACCACAAAAATCGCACTCTAGGACAGTGATTTCACACTTGAATCCACCTAAGGGCAGCCACCAAAACCTCCTTAGACATGAAGGGAGCACACAATGGAATATTTGCGGCACACAAAGGAATCATCCCCCTCTCTTGGGTAACCATCCATAATGTACCAAGAGAGGGAAGGAGGATTTGAATTCTCCTATATAAGGCCACCATGAGATGAAGAACTTGAGAGCACATTGTTATGCTGGCCAAAATTGCCCAAGAAATACTAGCAGTGTGTGATCTGGAGCTGAAGATAGAGGGGACTCAATTATTGGCCATCTAGCAAGTTCAATCCACCACAATAGAGAGAGGGAGACTTTGCACCGAAGCAAGCTTGAAAGTAAAAATATCCTTGCATCGGGACTTAGAACCCATGTTCTAAGGGTCTTTTGGCAAGAGGGTTAAAGTTTCATCCTCATTTCCTACCAGCACTCAATAAGAGGGGCCAAAGAGCCACCATTTGGATTATTACAGTTGTTTGAATCTATTCAGAGATTTTTTTTATTTGTTTTAGTTTTTGTTTAGTTTAGTTTATATATGCATGCTATTTCTCTATCTAATATGTTTATGATTCTATCTTGTTCCACTAACTTGCTTGACTCCACTTCTTTTTCTGCATATGACCAATAACTTAAGAGGGTAAACCACACCCCTTAAGTTGGTGTGATTTTGTACATGCATGCACCAAACACACTAACACACTCATTATTAGTCACCACCATTGGAAACTCTAGTAGTGATGGGAAACACATTAGTCTCCCTCTTTTGTATTATGTTGATTCTTTGATTCAGGTTCCACATCGCATCAAATGGTCTGCCATTTTTTTAGGCATTTTTTCATGGCTTTAGATAGATGTTGTGTATTGAGACATGGGAGGGCGACCTTCCCTTTCGCTTCCAAGATATTTTGTTATTTTTTAAGAGGTTTCAAGAGAAGAGGCCTACATTTAATTGTGACCCTCTAAGGCTGATCACTGATGTCCATATGTGCATGTGGGGGTAGATGATTCCCAATAGGGGCTTTCTAAAGTATCCAACCATGATTTCTTCCCAGGAACTAGCACTACTGGCCAGTGAGGATGACCATGTGTTTGTCTCGTTGGTGTTTTTGTACATAGGGATTTATTGGAGACAATGTCCCAACATCCTCTTCACAATGGTTGAGCGTCCAGATGATAGAGGTAATATTAGTGTTTTCTCTAAATTAGTCTAGTTTCATTTATTGTTTTAATGAATTAGAATAGAATTTGTTCTAGCACATTCTTTAACTTGTTTTATTAAATTGTTTAATGAAATTTTCTAATTATTTTTGTGTCCTATATATTTTGTAGACATCAACTCATTTGATGGGGACATGCCTCCTCCCCTGTAACACTCTCCTCTCACATTTACCCAAGCTAACCGGTCCACTAGGGTAAAAATTTGACGAAGAGTTGCTATGATGTGATTCAACTCCCCATGTATAGTTAAGGAAGTGGAACTGACAAGGCAAGACCAATCTGACCTTCCTCAAGAACTATAGAAACTTTAGGAGACAACTAACCCTTCCAGGTGCTTAACCCCTGAGATAGCTTGCCATTTTCCTGATTTAGACCCCACCTTCTCCCATGAAAATCCATGCATGAAAATGAGGCCGTCCAGTTTCTCCCACAACAAGGAATGTTAGGAATTGTAGCCTTTTCCAAGAATTTATGAGTGAGTGACCCCAGATTCTGTGCCACGTTTTCAAGGCTAGGTCTCAGGCCTCTGCCCAAAACTTCATGAAAATTCCAGAAGTGATAAATAACCACAAATTCAAGCGACTAATGCAAACACTGGTACAAGGAATTGACCTAAACCCTACTACCCATGACATTCATTCCATAAAACATATAAAAAAATATGTAATCTATAGGTCATAACAACAGATATGAGCATATGGGTCTCATATTTATCTAAGATTTGTTAAGAAGATTCGATGCCTTATCAAAGTAGCTACATTATCATCTATTACATCATATATTCATTCAAATTTCATATAATAATAAAATCATGATGAGAGACATGACCAAAGTTTGTCATAAACCATGCTTATAACCAACATATAACCAACAAAATAACAAGAATAAAACAACCATAAAAACCACATATTAACAAGTAAATTACACATGAAATACCAAAGGAAAAGGAGTACTTATTAATGTATGCATAAGCCAACCAATTCAGGGAACCACCCTGAACCATCCGACCATAGATTGGGTTGAACTAAATCTTTCTTTCAGCCAATCACCCCCGTTCCATATTCCAAGCATGAATGTGGGACTCACAACTGAACCAATCAAGAATTCCTAGGGCTTTACCATATATCCCACCAAGGTATTCCTAGGCCCAAAACCCTCATCAATACAACCAGGATTTACAACAATCCCGCCAGATCTCTAGGCGCTAAACAAGCATGGATGCCTCCGGATATCTCCACCTAAACCATGAGGAATTTTTTGTCTCAACCTCTCGGCTTTAATGTCTATCCCACCATTACTTTCCAAGGGATTCCTATTTATACAAGATCTCCACCCTCTGGGCTTTACCGTGTATCCCTCCATTACTGGTCAAGGGATTCCTAGGCCCAATCAAGGGTATTCACAGCCAGGCTTTACTATATATCCCACCCTAGGATTCCTAAGCCTTGTGATTACTACTGAGACCACCCCATCCAACTTTGAATCCATCCGACAATCCAACTCAAATAAAACAAGAGAACACCATCACACCATGGCTATTGAGAAATGGAAAGGAAAGGTTGAAAAACCACTGTCACACTTGGAAAAACCCATTATAATGACAAAAGGAGAACCAAAACACACATTCATGTATGAAACATTCCTAAATTAATAAGGAAATCATACATGCAACTTGATGCCTACAATTATTCCTACTTAGCCACATGATTCTCTCTCTTACTTGCTTGATCCTTGTATCCCTTTGCTTTATTTTCCTTCCTTTGCCCCATTTCCTCCAATGCTAGAGTGCTCCAAGAATTCTCTAAGTGTCCAAGAGTATGATAGAGAGAGAGATAATAGAGGGAGAGAGAGATCCAAAACGGAACTGAAAAAAGGTTGTGAACTGATCCTCAAAAGCCTTTTTATAAATGAGGCCTCTATTTTTTTCAATTTCTATTATTTTACTTCATTTTCCTCCTCACGTGCAACATATGTCCTTTCACCTTCCTTTTTTCCTAATTTCCATTATATTAATAAATAAAATTTCAATTAATGCATATTTCCTTTTCATTTGCCTATTTTCTTAGCCATAATAAACCAAATGAACACCACTAGGATGTTTTCCCCAACATTCAACTTGGAATAAGTGTACCATGAACTTGGCTATTATCTTTCCTTTATTAACTTTATTACATGGAATTTTTGACCAGGGTTGTTACTTTCCCCACTGTCAGATGGAGGAGATGAGGATATAGGCGAGGCCCAAAAGGGTGAGAACATCCTCAGGGGGGCATGGGCGTCCGGGTCCATAGGGCTAGTCTGTGATTTCGGATGGACTACTACTAAAAATTGGCCAGATTTTTATTTTGAGAGAGATTCCGCTTTGTGAGGCCTTGAGATATCAACAGAAATTCAATTTTTGTGGATATCTACAGGGATTGTTCACACGATATGATGTCTCTTATGTGTCAGATCATCAGAGCTAGTAGGGTACTGGCAGTGATGAGGTATGTAGGGAATCATGCAGTGGCAGATACATCAGAAGAGGGTGGTGATGATCATGATAATGATGATGAGGGTTGTGGTCATGATGCTTCTGGGAGTATCACCCCATCAGATCATGGTTGTCATGGTGTCGGTGATCCTTCTGGTAGTACACCTCATCGCTAGTCTCATGATGATGAGATGTCAGAGCTAGAGGATGTGCCTTATGTTTTTTGTGACAATGCAGACCAACTGCCTCCTCCTCCACCTTAGAGTTCGACAGACCAGATTGAGGCAGTAGTTGACTATCCATCATTTTCTATTGCATACCAAGCACCTGCTCCTCCACCTCAGCTAAGTTCAATAGACATTCATCATGCAGTAGTGGACCATCCATCATCTTCTACTATAGACCAGGCTGGCACTACTGCGTCTGTTGTATCGTATATTTGATTGCACTTATTTGAATTGTTTGTATATATATATATCTGGGGTGCATTTTTTCTATTCATGTTTATGTACATTATTTATATATTGGTGTTGATGTGTATATTGTTAGGTCATGTTAGATATGTTCATTTAATGTTCTTCCAGATAGATGTGTATGTGATAGAAATTATTTTAATTGAGATTTATATTAATTTGAGTATGTGTGTGGTGATGAGGTTAGATTAAAATGTTTATGTTTTGTTAGTTTTGATTAACATGATGATGCCCTATTAAATTATTAGATTTTTGTTCTAGCTAATGATGTTTATATGTGCTAGAGATGTATATAAGTAGATGACGGTAGTCAATTTGAATGTGTATCTTAGATGATTTTTATGTTTGTTAGATTATTATCATCATGATATTTATTTTAATGAAATAATATTTATTATAGGTTATGTATTTGTGAACTTATATCAAAATTTTATATAGGAAATTGAATGCAAAATGACTTTAAAAAAATGCAAAGATATTTTTATAAATCACAAATTTTATTATGGTTGAAACTTTGATTGTAAATTTAGTGAATATTTTTCTATTGCTTAGATAGTTCATTGATATTCAATCTAACTTAATCAGTAAAATATTTTAATACTCACAAGGAAAAAATAAATGTGTAACTCATTCAATTTTTAATACAAAATATTAATAATAATAAATTATTCAAAAACACAATTTAACTAATTCAATATTGGTTTACAAAATTCAATATATTGTTAAATTTAAAAAACTTAAGTTAGTTTTTTTATAACCCACGGCCTAGATCCATCTTAACTCTGGATCTACCAAGCGCCAAGAGGGATCAAATCTCTTGAGATGCAAACATCTTTTAGAGTGAAAAGAGAAAGATATTTTATCCCTCTAGGCTCTTGGTAGATCCACATTTAAGATGGATCTAGAATGATATAATATATGTGTAGTCGACATTGAAATATTTTATTTATAATTCATGTTCTCCACATTAAAAGGTTAAAATATGCCCCCTCATATTTTTTCCCTATGTGTATACATTTAATTATTTTTATTATTAATATTTTCTAAAATATTACATATGAAATCCATATTAAGCATTGAAAAATTTACAAATATCCCTTCTACATTGAATTAGAAAGAAACTCTTAATGGAATAAGAGTTCTCTCAATCTTTCTCTTTATAAAGTATCTATTAAATTATGTTAATTAATATGGACATTGAAATATTTTACTTATGGTTTTTAGTAAAGTATTTTTTGTTATAAATATAATTTTGTTTTATACATCATTTGTAAATGGAACATATAATGGATTAAACATAATGTAATATCAATAATACTATTTCTTGTCATGTAAAAAAATTACATTTCTTCCTTGTAGTAAAAGTAAATTATATTTTTTTACTCATTACATTTATTCCTCATAATAAAAGCTAATTTTATTTTATTTTTACTTTCCATTACTTTTTATATCTATATATAAGATTAAGGTGTAAATTTAAGTATTTTAATTATGGCCCAATATTTTTAATTTGTTAATTTCAATGATTATTTTACTATTTTTAAATTTAATGTTGTGACAACATCTTTCCCATACTAAGCTATATAGCACCTCTCGGTCCAATAATTTAGATTTAATATAACTTCAAAATTCTGTTTTATAAATTTTAATTTATTACTAAAGTTATGAGATTTTCAAACAATTTAGGTTTAATATTTTTAGCTACTCTTACCAATTTAAATGAAAAATTTCTCTCTCTAAAGATGAGGATAAAGAAATGTAACATAAGGCTTGTGAAGTTACTTATAGTCAGGGGTTTTCTCTATTGGAAGTTCTCCCTTAAAGTGGCAAGTGATTGTTTTTTCTAGTAATAAAGATGTAACATTTTGATGCTATTTTGGTTCTTTATTTGGTATTGTACTAGTTTAAATTTAACTCTTTTTAATAATAAATATGGGTTAAATAATACAAAAATGATACTATATTAGATTTAAAATTTTGACAATTAATATATTTCATTATTTCTTAATGAACAACTCAAAAAACATTGTTTCTCCTACATATCACTAAAATTCATGTTTTTCACATTTATCCTAGTTAATATTACATCATGTTCATAATGATAAGGGCATGTATACTTTAAATAGTTTAACTATAAATACATAAACAACATAGAGTTCTTTTACACAATCTAAATAGGAAACAAAAATGCATCACCAGGTCTATTTGAAAGTCAAACAAATGACTCTTAATCACCATAAAAAATCTGGTGCACTTGATATGTTCCTTTCGTACTAGTGCAATCATATTTACCAAATGCATCAAAAAAAATATATTTAAAAATATAGCTATAGCTCGGTGCCTTCGATAACGTGAATGTTCCATACTGGTGCGAAAATGTTATACATGCGCACTAGTGCATATGTATGACACACCTCTACAAAAATATAAATTTTTGAACCAATAATGGTGCATCATAGGTATTTGTGCACTGATTTCAGTATGGTTGTGTTTTATAGCACACCAGAGCTAGTGCATGACTCTGTTTTGGACACACTAATGGTTTTTTTTCTAAATTGAAAGTGTCAATGTTTCCATATTAATAAATAATTTTTTTATTTAATAAAAATAAATGTATTTTATATATGAGGATGATGTATTTTATATGTCAATCATGTAGCAAAGACGTCAGTAGAGGGAGTAGAATCATGAGAAGGAGAAAAGTAGGCCCATATAATATTGTCTGATCATGGGAGTCCAAAGAGAGGGAGAACACCTAATTGTTTTTCTACAATACACACTCTAAGTGTCTTACCTGTATCTCAGAGGTCCCTACTACAAACCTCCATAGTGCCATGGATTTCAGAAATGGAATTGTGAAAATTTTATACTTTGTTAAATGTTCTTGGTTCAAATGGTAAAATAAGAGAAATTAGAATGTCGTGGTATGAAGAAAAGATATCAGATTTGGGTTTCATAGATCTTATCAGTCACACACCAAGCACCATTAAAAGTTATAGGCATTCCTTTCACGCCACTATTGTATCATAAAATTTATGTCCTTCAAACCGACGATGTGATGTACATGGCTTACGATCATGACTTTAAATTATATGTTATTCATTTTTAAAATCGTCATAGAGTTATCACTACATGATGATTTATATTGATTTTGAGCCAAACAAGAAGAAAAAACATGTGACTAAATCAATAAGTATCTAAATTGAGACAAAATTATCAATTTTATTTCTAAATTCACTATTTTGTTCTCATTTTCCTATTTGATAAGGGTTGTGACCTTCAATCCTTATTATCATAGATAATGTACAAAATTATAATTACTTAGTTTTAAGTACTGTAAAAATGTTTCCACTGCAAAAAAATGTGTAAAAACATTTGTGAATCTTACCAATTATATTATAAATATTCCAACGAGATGAATAAAAAACAATATAGTTAGTGAAATAATGAAAACAAAATCATACAATAATAGTAAAAATGATGAAATGACACAAGTACGTACCACTCTCTGTTGTCATCACCCTGATTATCTTCCTCGCTTGGCATGATAACATTATTTTTCTCAAAAAATATGTTTTGATCTAGGGTTGTGTCTTAATACGAACCATCGATCCATATTCAAGACATTGTGGGTAAAAAAACACCTTGTTGTAGTGTTTTGGGAAAACATAAGGCGCCTTAGCTTCATGCCACTTCTTTCTAGAGTTGATAGATATTAGCCCACTATCGTGATCTTCCTTTACATTATTTCGATCAAAGGTGTCCCACCACTTGCACCTAAAAAATAACACATTGGAGCAAAGAGAGGTCCACTTGAATGATCTCTTGTATCTTTCCAACATAACCTAATGTCCCTTGCATTAGGTTTTGATCGCGGTGGCTAGTATGACTATATTGGTCGAACTCGATATCCACTCCACAAAAGTGGATTTTATGACTATATTCAAGCATCCATCATTGACATCCTCAGTGTGAAAATTATGTCCATATGCCCACATAGATGCGAAAAAACGTACCTATAAAAAGGTGAAAAAATCACAGTTTCATGTGTCTAATAACCCGGACAGAATTAAAAATATAAAATATATGTATATGTTACGATTCAAAGTTGTAGAAAAAAGTTAAAATTTTAGAGAAAGATAGTATAATTACCAAGTTGTTGTACTCAATCCCTATGTTTAGCACATCCTCTTGAGCACGCGGGTAATGAATAGATGCATCGTATTTCTCTCTGACTTATTCAACGACCCATCTGTTAGGACATGCCATTGGCATATTTTATTTTAAATGATCAGGATAAGGCACACTTATACCATTCAACCATTTGAATTATTTTCTATGACTATCCCATTTCCTCCTCCTCTCTTCGTACAACGCAACCCACACTTGTGTCACTTCCATATTGTAAAGAATGAATTTGTTGATAAGCTGCAATTTGAATTAATTTTGAATTTGCTGATGATCAAATCAAACCAACACACACACACACACACACACACACACACACACACATATATATAGTACATATGAGATCAAAATATGCATTAATATGAAGTTCAATGTGAATAGTTAATGTGTAGTAATTTTAAAAATGACTCATCCTGCACTTAATCTTTATCATGTGCCTCTTTCCATTCATTTCGAGAAGCTCCCCTTCTCTTTTCTCTTCATCCCTTTCTTCGTCCCAAATTTCCGCACCTGGCGTGTTTTCAATCTGCTTGATGTACTCACTGGCATAATAGAAATACTCATACGATATATACCCCTCTGCCATAGTCCTCTCGAGTTTTTCCCTTTGTCAAACAAAACATTTCATTTTCCTTATGTACCTATATAAGAAGAACATCCAACGATAATGAACAACCCCAAATAATTCAATCGCGTCTACTAGGTGAATTAGAATATGAACCTGCAAGTCCATTAAACTCATCAGCCTCTCCATCTCAAACATACAAACAATCTCATCTATCTCTTGATGCCACCATGGAATGCTAGCCATAAGAATCTCCTTTGATGTGATCCAACGTACAAATTCAGATAATTTAGATATGGCACATCGTAGGTCTTTGGGGAAGTCATGGTTCAGACACCCACGCACGAGGAGAGGATAATGAAACTACACAATAAATAGTACATCATACAAAAATTAATTATAAAATATTTCATTACATAAAAATTAAAAATAAAATAATAAAATCATGTTTTTGACATATGTACTGTTAGAAGGTTAAAATGGTCATGCGATTTCAACCCCAACAAACGATCTTCCACAGTGAAGCAGTGTTGTAGTGAAGACCCATATAAATAAGTCACCCTCACACTCATTATAACTTCCTTTGCTAAAGAAATATCACATTTATTTAAAATTCATGGGACGTCACCTTATTTGAAAGACCAAGAGGTACTAGCCTCTCCTCTAGTTTCTTGTCTTGGCCAATGTTTCTTTTTAGTTTTTGAAGAAATAAGATCTCTTCTAACAACCAATGTGTCATTTTTTTTCGATGATATGTGCCTCCATAAATAAGATGACACATTTTTAAATATATGCATGGTATCTAGTAAGTGGGCACTCTTAAGATGCTCCCAATATGGGAGCTCATAAAATACATATTTCATTTTCATCCCAATGGGAAATTTCTCAACGTAGGTGTCGCATAATTCTGGATCATCAAACATAGGCTCCCCATTTGAATCAAACATTTATGCAAAATCCTTTTCCTTCTCTCTCTAATATGCTCTAAGCCATTAAGTTGGTGTCATTATTGCAGGCCTTTGGGTTCTCTTTAGTTTACCATTGAAAGCATATGTTTCTTTTCTGTAAGGGTGCTCATCTGGGAGAAATACCTTGGAGCAATCATACACTAACTTTCATAGGTGGTCAGACCACCTAGCCTTCAGAGAATTTCCACAACATTTTCATCCATGATACCCTTTTGTTACAAGACCTACAAAAATACTTTATACAGTTCGACATGTTAGCAACCATGAAGATTTGAACAATTGAAACAAATTAAATTAATATGCGAAACAATGTTGTTACTAAACATATCAATAAGTATGTAATTTACCAAAGAAAACTCCTAAGCCTCGATAATCATGTATGGTGTGAGCACATATTCCATACAAAATAAAACTCCTCTCTGTTGCGATGGGCCTTGATACACCATACATATGTATCCCTTCCCATAATTCCTTCAATTCATCTACCAGTGGTTGTAAGTAGACATCCATATTCTTCACTTGTCTTCTACCAGGGACTATGAGAGCTAACATAATATGTTCATTCTTCACGGAAAACCATGTCAATATTTAACATTCATAAAATAAATTTTTTTAATATTGATAGTATGACAAAATATAAGGAACTTTATCGATAATGTAGGTAAATTACCTCAATATTACTAAGACATGCATTGGACATGCCAAACTTTGCTTTCACATTGTACAACAACATCATCATCCCCAGCTGAGTATATTTTTACTTGTCGCTAGGACCAAAGAGTGTTGAGTGTGGAGCCTGATTATCTTCCATGTTTGGATCCCAATCCACGATGAGGAGGTGTGGGAGGGATTCCCCCCTCCCCTCACTATTGCTTCTTGGGGGGTCTATAGGGGGAAAATACATATTTGGATCCCCCTCCTAACTGGGATTTGGGGGAAGTGCCCTTGAATCTAAAAGTAGATGAAAAATTTTCTTGTAAAATATTGTAATTTTGCAGTCAATATAGTCTGTTCATTAGGTGGCTGATCTGATGGTAGAAGTTATGTTAATTTAGGGTTTTTTTCCCTAGAAGGAAACCCTTGGTTTTATATGAGGGAATTGTTATGCGGCTATGGATTATCATTCTAAGCAAGAAAGAGAGATGAGATTTTATTAGAGAGAAGAAGAAGTTAAAGTGGATTTTTTGTAGGTTGTATCTCTTCATTTTGCTGGATAATATAAAAGGAAGGACTATTTGTTTCTCTGTGGACGTAGCCTAAATTGGGTGAACCATGTAAATTTTCATCTCTCATGTTTTATGCAGTTATGTATTTGTGTTTTCGCAATATTTATGTATTCCATTACTCTATAATATATAATTTTCTAATAGCTAGTATCAAAGCGAGGTTTATTTGGTTGATAAACTCTTAGGAAAGAAGGTTTCTTGGTCTGAGTGGGAGAAATGGTGGAAGATTTTAGGTTTAGGTTCAAGAAATTTAATGGCCAAAACTACTAGTGGTGGAAGATTCAGATGGAATATTATATGTATCAGAAAGTTATGTATCTACCATTAAGTGGAAAATCAAAGAATCCGTTGAGTATGGAATATCTAGAATGGGAGATTATCGACATAAAGGAAATTCGAACAATACGACTATGTTTGGAAGTGTTAGTGGCATTCAAAATTTCAAAGGAAATGACAATAGATGTTTTAATGACGAAATTGGCTAAAATGTATGAAAAACCCTCAGCCTCAAACAAGGTATTTGTTATGAAGCGTTTATTTAATATGAAGATGTGATAGGGTGGATATGTTACTCATCATTTAAATGAATTTAATATGGTTACCAGTCAGTTAAGTTCTTTAGGGGTAAATTTTGATGATGAAATTAGGGATCTCTTATTTCTATTCTCATTACCAAAAAGTTGTGATGGTTTAGTTATGGCCATTAGCAACTCTATCTCTTGATCTAGTACTTTAAAGTTTAATGATGTCATTGGTGTTATCCTTAGCGAGGAAATGCAACAAAAAATATTTGGTGAGACATTAGGTAATGCTTTGATTACAGAGACTATGGGAAGAAAAATGGAAAGAGGAAATAGCTCAAGAAATTGCTGTAAGTCAAGAAAAGGCATATCCAAGTCTAGATCGGGAATAATGTGTTGGAAATGCAGGTAGAAAGGACACATAAAGAAATGTTGTAAGTCTCGGAGGGGGAAAGAAGGAGATGCACAACAAGAGAACAATCATGAAGCAAATGTGATAGGTGATGTGTTGCAAGATGCTTTGATTATTTCATTAAAAAATATTATTGATTCCTAGGTGGTAGAGTTAGGGGCCTCATTCCATGCCACACTTGATAGGAAACATTTTCATGACTATGTTCAAGGATATTTTGGAAAATTTTGTCTGGGTGGTGATAAAAACTATAAAATTGTTGGAATGGGTAAAGTTTTTATAAAATAACAGAATGAAAATCAATGGATATTAAAGGAGGTAAGGCGTGTTCCAAATCTGAAGAAAAATCTAATTTCAACATGGCAGTTAGATGGTGAAGGTTGTGTAACTATATTTAGAGACAAAACCTGGAATGTAACTAAAGGATCCTTGGTAATAGAAAAAGGAGAAAAGGTTGGTACATTGTATTAATCATGCAGTGATATTTCTAATTCCATTAATGCTATAATCTCCACAGGATTAGATACAACATTATGGCATCATATGCTTGGGCACATGAGTGATAAGGGGATGAATATTCTTCACTAAAGAAATTTTTTTCCAGGTTTGAAGCATGTTGATTTGGATTTATGTGAGAATTTATGGAAAACATAAGAGAGTCATATTTCTTAGAGTTGGAAAAGAAACAGAGAGCGAAAAATTAGAGCTTGTGCATACATATGTATGGGGAATTGCTCAGGTATAATATCTCAGTGGCTATCACTATTATGTTACTTTTATTGATGTTGCAAATAGGAAAAAATGGATTTATTATATTCAAAATAAATCTAATGTATTTGATACTTTCAAGAAATGGAAAACTTTGGTTAAGAATGATACAAGAAAAAAGTTTGGACAATGTGGATTAAACGATGCATTAGGGGAATTTTGAGGTCTGAAATGGGTCTCATACGAAAAATGTACAACAAAATAAACTTTATAACAACCAATAGGATTCAAGATGATGATGTCATCCATAATGGATGATTCACCATTTTTGGAGTAAAAAAGTAAAAATATTAAAAAATAATAAAATAATAAAACTACTTTTTCAACTCGTATTTTAAACTTATCTCCAAAAATTTTTACTCAAATTTCGAGCGGGAGTACTCTTTGGATGCGGAATTTAATTCCTCATCCAAGGAGTACCCATGTTGCATACTTTCGATGAACTCTTCTACACGAAAAATGAGAAATACATAAAAAACGTGATTGTAATCACGTTTTTTTATGTATTTCTCATTTTTCGTGTAGTAGGACCCATCAAAAGTATGCAACATGGGTACTCCTTGGATGAGGAATTAAATTCCGCATCCAATGAGTACTCCCGCTCGAAATTTGAGTAAAAAATTTGGGAGATAAGTTGAAAATATGAATTGAAAAAGTAGTTTTTTCATTTTTTCCTCTAAAATTTGATGATGTCATCAAATCTTATTTTATTTTTTCCACTATTATTTTATAATTTCCTTAGAGGCCCATTTTTAGACCTTCAAAATTCCCCTAAATGGAGGTGAATACTGTTGAGATTCAACAAGATGATGAGCTTGGTGAAAAGAGTCACCTTCACTAAGTGGGCCCGCAGGCTATTTTTGGCGCAAAGTCTATTTTTAGACTATGTCTATTTTTAGACATGTCGATAATATTCTATGAGTTGCAGGATGCTATTTGTGGATGGTTGGTCAAGTTGGAAAAATAGATGGACTTCTATTTTTAGACATATTGGGCGGAATCTATTTTTAGATTGCCAGTCTAAAAATAAATATGTTGAATATTATTAGCTCTTAATAATATTTGGACTATAAACATTATCTTATTCTCTTGGAGCACTTCAGTTAAGTGCACAGATGTGGCACAGGAGCTAACAAAATGAATTACGCTATTTCTGAGGGTTAAGTGGAGCTATTGCATGGAGACTTCAGTTAGAACTCATGTGACAGAGTTTGGTGGAGTTAGTAGAAGTAGTTGGTGGAGTTGTGTTCAGTTTAACTCAGTTAGACATAGTTGAGCTAGTTGTATCTAGTCTAACTGATTGATACACTAGTGAGAGTGGTGTGAATTAATTATTAATTAATTCACTAATTATTAACTCATTAATCAACTCAAGAATACATCAGTTAACTACAGTGCATGGACAGTTTCAGTGGAGACCAGTGAAGAGGTAGGTGAAAGAGCAGTGTGACTATCAGTTGTGACTATAGTGTTGCATGATTTGCAACACATAGTGGTTGGAGATGCCAATGAGGATTGCGTGAGAAAGGTTGGAGCAATTTGAACTCATTCAAAGCCATTCTTTAACAGGGATTGCACAGTAGAGGCAAGCTAGCAGGTGGCAAAGATCGCTGCATGGATTTGCAAGATTAGGCCTGATTAGTGTGTAGTGATTGTATTATACTGAGAGTTTGATATGATCAACTTTGTATGAGGATTGTTACATGATCTATATGAAATATATTATATACAGATAGTTGGGGTTTTCAGCTTCAGGCTTTCCCGTTAAACAATTGTGTTAATGTGTGTGAATTTTTATGGTTTTAATGTGTGCATGCAATTGATTTAATTTCCGCATATGATGATCAATGGTAGAAGAGATTTTGTATTTGCATGAAGTTAAAATAGTGTGTGTGATCAAGAGATCAAGATAATCTCGATGTATAACACATCAGTTATATAATTTCTACAACAAAGTGTTTGATCAATATTGTTAAGATCATGGAATTCACAGAGAGAAGACAGTTCTAGGAACACCACAGGAAAATGATGTCTTAGAAAGGATGAATAGGACAATCATGGAGCATGCAAGGTGCATGCGATTGCATGGAAGATTGCCTTTATAATTTTGGGAAGATGTTGTAGATGCTATTGTTTATCTAATAAATAGAGGGCCTTCAATTTCCTTGGATAGTGGTATTCCAGAGGAGGCATGGACATGTAAGAAGGTAAACTAATCTTTTTTAAATAAATGTGGTTGTGAAGCCTTTCTCCACATCAATAAAGAAAGTAGAATAAATATTGAGTATAAATCAAAGAAATGTACCTTTATTGGATATGGTTTTAATGATTTTGGTTATCTCTTTTATGATTACGAAAATCACAAAATCATCAAGAGCAGATATGTCATATTCAATGAAAAGGTCTTGTATAAGTACTAGATGCATGAAAAGAAACAGGAAAAAGAAAACAAAGAATACAAAGGGATGATGAGATCACAAGAAAATTAAATTTAAAGGTGGCTAGAAATCATAATGACCAACAACAACAACAAAAAAAATATCAACAACAACAACAACCACAACAACAAAAAACACCTCAAACACCTGAAAGTGGTGCTAGAAGATCTACCAGGACAACTAGACCCCTTGAATGATACTCTCCTTCATTATATTATGTTTTGTTGACTGATTTTGGTGAACCAAAATGTTATGAAGAAGAAATGTAGGTAGAAACTAGGAAGAAGTGGGAGCTAGCCATGAAATAAGAGATGGACTCCTTGGTACATAACCAAACTTGGGACTTAGTTAGGTTTCCCGCAGGTAAAACAACATTGGAGAATAAATTGGTTTACAGGTTGAAGGAAGAAGATGGAGGCTGAAAGAGGTACAAGGATAGAATTGTTGTGAAGGGGTTTTCATAGAAGAAAGCTACATGCTTTGATGAAATATTTTATCCTGTTGTTAAATTGACTTCAATCAGAACTATTTTAAGTCTAGTAGCAGTAGAAGATTTTCATCTTGAGCAACTAGATGTAAATACATCCTTTCTCCATGGGAATTTGGAGGAAGAGATCTATATGCAACAACCACAAGGATATGAGGTCAAAGGGAAGGAGAACTTAGTGTGTAGTTTGAGGAAGATATTGTGGTATCTAAAATTTGGCAGGTTTATGTCTAAACAAGGTTATACTAAATGTCACTCTGACCATTTTTTTTATCTTCAAAATAAAAATCATGGAAGATATATTATATTTCGATTGTATGTAGATGACATTCTTATTTCAGGGTCTAACATGTAGGAAATAAATGTGCTCAAAGGAAAATTGGAAAATTCATTTGCAATGAAGGATTTGGGTGTTGTAAAACAAATCCTTGGCATGAGAATAAATAGAGATAAGAAAAATCACAAATTAACATTGTCTCAGAGTGAGTACATAGAAAAGTTGTTGGAAATATTTAATATGCAAAATGTAAAACTAGTTAGTACAAATTTGGATATCCATTTCAAACTAAGTAAGGATATGTGTCCCAAGACATAGGAATAGATGAAGTTATATGTGTCAAGTTCCATATGCATCAGTAGTTGGAATCTTAATGTATGCAATGGTCTACACAAGATCTGATATTTCACATGCAATGGGAGTTGTAAGTAGGTACTTGAAAAATCTAGGAAAATAACATTGGATGGCAGTGAAATGGATTCTCAGGTATTTGAGAGGCACTACAAATCAATAATTATGTTTTGGTGGTTAAAAAATTACTCTACAAGGATATGTTGATTCACATATGGCATGTGATAGAGATAACAAGCGAAGAACCACATGGTGTGTGTTTATTGTAGGTGGAACAACTGTTAGTTGGGTTTCAAAATGAAAAGTGTTACTGCACTTTCAACAACAGAAGCGAAGTATGTTGCTGCTATAGAGGCTAGTAAAGAAATGATTTGGTTGTAAAGGTTTATGTATGAATTGGGTAAGAAGAAGGAGATGGGAAGGTTATATAATGACAACAAAAGTGCCATTAATCTTGCAAATAACTCAACATTTCATTAAAATACTAAATATATACAACTCAAGTACCATTTCATAAAATCAATGTTGGAAGATGGACAATTGAAGATCGAAAAGATACATACTAGCCATAATCCAGCAGATATGTTTAAAAAGGTTGTAACTAGGGAGAAACTGAGATTCTGCTCAGTTTAAATTGGTCTTCAAGTATGATGGTGAAGATGAGAAATATCTAGGTCCAAGTGGAGTCATTTTCCAGCAATTGAAGCAATATTGGAGTTTATATAATCAATCTCCAAGTGGGGGATTTTTGGGTATGGAGCTTGATTATCTTCCTGACTCAGAGGTATTATTTCAGCTGTGTTTGGATCCCATCCCTAATAGTGGGGTGTGGGGGCCCTTTCCCCCCCACTATTACTACTTTGGGGGAGGGGGGGGGGGGGGTAGCTTCATGTTTGGAGCCCCCCCTTGGTGGGGGTTCAGGGGCAACACCCCTGAAGCTAAAAATATATGAAAAAATGCCTTGTAAAATATTTCAATTTTGTAGTCAATATGATCCACTCATTAGGTGGATGATATGATGATATAATTTATGTTAATTTAGGGGTTTACCCCCTAGAAGAAAACCCTCAATTTTATATGAGGGAATTTTTCTTTTTTTTTGTGGATTATCATTCCGAGTGAGAAAGAGAGAGGAGACTATGTCAGAGCAAAGATGAAATTAAAGTGGGTTTTTTGTAGGTTGTATATTTTTATTTTGCTGGATAATATAAAATGAAGAACCAATTGCTTCTCCGTGGACATAGCCCAAATTGGGTGAACCATGTATATCTATGTCTTCTCTAGTTTTATGCATTTATGTATTTGTGTTTCTGCAATATTTTATGTATTCGATTGCTATGTAATATATAATTTTCTAAAAAAGAGAGGGGTGTTGGAAGCATATTTTAGTCTTTCGAATAAGGTATAAGTGATATGAGCATTATCCCCTATCTCATCGTTTTGGAATGCATCTAACAAAACTTCCTCCATAGTAGTCATATCTTGTAAGTAATCATCCATACCAACCTCTATTTGATTTCCTCCATTTCCAACTTGTCATGAAGAACTACTATTGATATATCATTCCTAATTGGTGAATCTTGACGTAGTGGGAATTGAAGAGGTGGTTGATTCAACCATTCTTTGTATGCTTCCTCTCTGAGACTTGCTCTTAATGCAACCTTCTTTCAAGTTGACATTGTAGTGGGGTTGACTAGAAGATGGTAGGTGAGTCGCTCATCATAAATAGAATCCTAATTTCAAAAAATATTGAATGTCCTTAACTCATCATAAATAGAATCCTAATTTCAAAAAATATTGAATGTCCTTAATACAATACCAATGATCTTACTAAGCACGCCAATGCAATTGATTTGATGAAATTTTTTTATACCAAACAATTATTACCATCATTGATCAAGGATTGCGATTGGAATATGCCATGTTCCAATTGGCAGGGTGAAGCGGTTGTAAATTTTCATCTACCAACTGCTGGCGATATGTTTCTCCTGATAAGTGCTTCTAATGTTTTTGAAATGGAGGAATATTTTTTGCATCTGACCTTGATTCTGAATCAAGATCTTGTAAATTTGGATAATTTTTTATTCAAATTGACAAGGATTAAAATATTAGATAATCAAAATATAAATAAAAACTGAAATTACTAGAGATGGAAAGGGAGAATTCCATGGATGACTTTGATCAACAATATGGAATGAGCTAGAATTTGAAGAATTGGCCATTTGAGATTATTGATATTTTTTCCCCACATTTGAGAAAAAATAGAAATAAAATTTTGTGTGCATATCTAAAATTAATCTTGAGAGCCATATAACCACAATCTGAATTTCAATATAGTTTTCAAACCATTTTTCAAGAATAAGGAGAGTTTAAGTGGAAAATGTATACTATGAACTATTGTAATTCATGTGGATGCATCCTAAAGGATAATTTGAATTTAATATGTCATTTTATGTGAAATTAAAATTTTAGATAACTTTTAAACCCAACTAATGTGCTTATCATAACAAAGTGCATAGATGCATTTAAAAAAATAATAGCAACAGGGCGTTCAAATAATATCCCCACCATTTTTGGGCATTCTGAAAAAAAATATGTTATCATATCGATTCTCTTCTACAAAAACACACCGACACGTTTAAAAAAATCAACACCACTACACACCTGTTTCCATATTTTAGAAAATAAAAATGATTTCAACCAACTGGTTTCTCTTATAACAATTACATCACTGATTCTTGTAAATAGAAACTGCACCGCTGTGTCAAAAAAATAATCGCATTGTTTCGGGATTTCGAAAGAAAAAAATATCTATCATGTTGGTGCATTGCGAAAATTTGGTGCCCCGACATTGTCAATGCATTTTTTTAATAAACACATCAATGCGCTTGACTATCGAACACTCTAGAGTGTGGAGAAATTAAAAATAAAAATAAAAATAAATAAATAAAATAAAATAAAATAAAATAAAATTTAAATAAAAAAATGAAAAACAATTGATTTTTCAAAATATAATTTCAAAATCTTTTAAATAGTAAATAGTTAATCACCATTTCATTATTTTACCCAAAATTTCAAGGGAGTGATTTGCAAGAGATACATACGAGGAGAACTGTGCAACGACATAACACTTTGGAGCAACATAGCTATTTAGAAAATTAGATGGTGAATATATAGCGAAAGGTATGGTGATTCACTTAAAAACTTGCATAGTAAAAAGTTTAAATTTTATTGTTTATTTTACTAATAAAAAATTTACAATTTATGTTAGGATTTAGTTAAAGAGAGATCATTTGCAAGACAGACATACTGGGAGCATTATGGAGCTGTAAAATAATTTGGATCTACCGAAATATCATAAGTTGAAAGGCATGGTGAAAAACTCAAAACACTAGTTAACAAAATCCTTAAATTTTATTGTTAAAATATTTTATAATTTCTTTTAGATTCATCAACAGTAAAAAAAAATGAATTAAAAGCCATGTATAATAAAAACATTATTATATATTTTACAATCTCTGTTCCAATTTAAATTTAATTAAAATTTAGAAAAAAGTAAAAAAATTCAATACTTACCTTAAACCCTTGCTTCTTCCTGTAAAATTCCACCTTATGGTTTTATTTCCTCTACCACTTCACAATCAGGGATTTTCAATTTAGGCATTTTAGATTTAATGGGTTTGCATACTTATTATATATAAGTCATTTGACATGTAAAGTAGGGGAATCACTTATTCAATAAGATCCAAACCTTGTCAGCCATATCCATTCTTGTTTTAAATGGATATATGTTTTGTGGTGCGACCTCAGTAATATAACTCACAAGTGCTCGCTGTGTAATACAACACACTGATATAATATAACACTTTTGATTATGTCCAGTCTGTTCATCGTTGCTTCAGGTGTAATATAACTCACTTACGCGCCTCTTTCAATTAACAATGTTAAATCATTGTGGTGCGTTTAGCCTTACAAATCTCACCATCATAATTTAAAATTACTTTTTCATGATGGTACTGAACAATTAAATGCTCGACGCGTTTAATGTTATAAACACACCAATGCATTAATTCAAATAAATGTACCGGTTACAAGGGTTGTTTTTGGTTGTAAACTATTTGATTTATTTGGAAAATATATTTAATGGCTTCTGTATTGAATGGTACAACTTGTATATTGATAACAAATGTCTCAGAAGGTCTTAAGTAAAAAAAAATATTGATAGACACAATGATATCACATAAAAAAACAGAGAAGGCAAGTTCTTTGTAAATTATTTACAAAATTAATATGTTTGAACTATATGTAAGTTTAAGTAATATGTATTGGTTGGAGTGTTTCATCCAGATTCACAAAATGAACAAGATCTATAATATTATATCTAATCTAAGTGCAAAAGAGCATAAAAGGATGATAGAAAAATTGTTGAATGATTAATTAGACGAATGAAAAAATACTATTAAATATGAGTTTTTGTTTTTTGAATTTTCATTAATAATATAATTAAGAATATTAAATAACATGTTTCAAACAATCTATTAATTCATATATATTTAATGTTCTATAGGGAGAAACAACAATGAAAATATCAATGTCGTTCTAAGAAAAGAAAAATTATAGAACATTTAAATGATGATGAATTGGTCCTTAGCTCATGTGGAGTATTGTTAGAAGTTAATGAAAGAAGGGAATGTTTTTATAGAACTATGAAGGATATAGTGGAACGAATATATAGAAGTAATTTCCCCTTACAATACAAAAATCAATCTAGTGATTCTAAGAACCAAATTATATCTAAACTACATGAAGCATTTCTAGAGAAATGGTTAATGAGACACACCAAACTTGCAATAGCAAAAAAACACAACAACAAAAAAAACATCATTCAAATGGTACTATTTCTAATTATATAAAATGATTTTCTAGAATTATATGTATATATTACTACAAACCATTTATTTATTAATATTGATTTTGTTATATTTTTTTTTCATATATCATTATAAAAATAGTTTATTACTTTTTTTTAGGAATACTATGAAAATCCCAAATGATCAACACACTGTTATGTTAAACATGCTAGTAGGAATGTCCAAAAAAGTGTATAAGGACATGATCAAAGAAATAGAAATAATTGCTTCACACGACGAGTGATATCAACAACAACATGCTTCAAATGTATGTAATAATGATTTACTTTGTACATTTAAAAAAAATAATTTAACATTAAATATTAATTTTCAAAAATTTTCTTGCAGAAAAGAAAACAAGATGGAACTCATTCAACACATAAAATAGGATTATAAGGAAGAAAAGGGTTTATTTCAAAGTTTGTGATTAATTGTTAATATTTCCTTATAACAACTCAACCATCCTTGAATGTCTTCAAATAGGTGCTAACATACAAAGAAGAGCCACCACAAGAATTGATTAATAGTGGGTTAAATAAGGGTTGGGAGTATATGTTGGCATATAAAAAACTAATTATGGAATTTGTAAGTATCTATGTTGTTTTACTTCTCTGAGTTTATAATTAATAAAACAAAAAAATTCTTTATATTAAATATATGAATTATAATGGGGTTTAAAAAAACATGAAACAAACTATGGAACTACACCAAAACAAAACATGTTGCAACAAGGCATGAGACTTGGTCTTGAAACCATGTGCACAGTTTATTATTCATTCTTACTATGGTACATTGCTATTCTATTTACATTGATTTATATTATTTATTTCAATTTTCATTATTCTCACCAATGTAGATACACTCATTATAGTTTATATTTATGCGTGCAGATGGAAAAAGATGAAGAAGATGAAAACAATTAATGCAATCATAAATACATTCCTCCAAATAACCAAATTCATGGAAGTAGCTCACACACCGACATTAGTTCCTTTGAAGAATGATGATCTATTTGGATATCAATGCAAACTATTGTATTTTTTGAAATAATTGTCTGTGAAAATTAGAAATTTTATTTAATGTAAAGGATAGAGTGTCTTAATTAAAAGACAAAGGGTTACCAATAACAATCCCATTTTTTATGACAAAGAGCCTCTTATTGATATATAATAAACTACATTTTAATTTATTCTATTGTGTTATCCAATGTCGTGTGAAATGTTACACCACTAATTAAATATATGGATGATTAAATATTATAATGAAGAGATGCGGAATCTGATAATATAACAAATTAATACAAACATCATATAAAAATGAACTAATCAAATTTAAATTTATATGAATACTATTATAAGATATTTGCTCATTTTTAGATAAATAACAAATTAAAAAAATTGTAATAATTGCATTGTCACAGGTAGATGTTTCAAAAAAGAAAGAAAATATCATTCAAAAAATTGGTGCGTCTATAACAAAAAGTGCACTAGTGCATTGATTTATATAAAAGCACTGTGACAACATGTTTTTGCATGATTAGTGCCTTTTCGGAAAATGACAACACTAGGGCTTTTATTTCTTCAAACAATGATATTGTTTGAGAATAATGCTCGAGTGCATTGTAATTCTCAATGCACTAGTGATTTCGTAGAACTAACACCCCGGTGCTACAAAATATTATTTCCATCCCGATGAATTATGGAAAGAAACAACACCAATAATTTTGTATAAATAATGCAATGGGGCATTTATAAAAATGATACACATCGACTTTGTAAGTTAAAAAAAAAAAACACCAGTATAGCAATTATTTTCTATTTTCCCCAGTGACATTCCTTACATGAATGCCCTAGGTAATTTTGATATATTAGAACCTGTGCGGTATATATCACATGCCAGTATTCTTTGCAATCAACGCCTTAGTGATTTTAGTTATGTATGTCACTCGATTCTTTTATACATGTACTGCAATGGTGCTACTTGTTCCATAAAGCACACCACAAAAAAACATTTGCTAAAACCTCCAACTACCCAAATTTTTTTAGCTGTGATAAAGTTCCATTAAAACCTCCACTAAAAAATTTGCTATCACAAACAAATGTTTTAGAGAATTTTTTTTGACAATTTTTTTCAATTTTATAATGCTAAAAACATTCATTATAACATTCTCTAGAAGGTATTTTCCTTGTTACGAGGATTTAAAAATGGGATACAATAGGAGGAGGTAGTAATTAGAACCTATCCCCTATTAATGACAACTTCTTGAACACTTAACATAGATCAAAATTTATAAATCTTTGCTTTTGTAAGAGAATTTGTGAAAATGTTTGCAAGTTGATCATCTATAGGTAAAAAGAGAACTTCAATAACTCGATCATAAATGAGCATTCTGATGAAATGCATTTGTAGCTTAATTTGTTTTCTTCACTGACGATTAACTAGACCTTTGGTGACCTTGATGGGACTCTTATTGTCACGCTAGAGGGTGATCAAATTTTGCTAATAGAATCCAAACTATGAAAGGATCTGTTGAAACCATAAGGCTTATTGACTTTCATTAACCATTACCTGTAATAAAATTTTGATCATCAAGGTCGCACTGCTAATTTGAATTAGTGAAACCAACCAACAAAGGAGTTCCCCTTGAAATATAATTTATCCCAAACTAAACTGTAAGTTGAATATATCAAAGTATCCTTTTTATTTCCTTCCAATTAATTTCATATGGTCTTTTCATATATCAGGAAACCAAACCAACAACAAAGGAAATATCATATCAATGTCATATTAGTTCACAGTTCTAGTGAGCCTCCTTTCTTTTTGGCTCAATTTTCAGAGACTTGTGATACAAAAAAATTTGTAGAATCTTCAGGCCATCCAGATTGGGAAATAAAAAGGAATGAAGAATATTGTCTCTTTATAGAAAACAATACTTGGGACCTTGTACCTCTTCCAAAAGGAATAAAACTTGTCAGATATAAACATGTCTACATAAATAAGTATGCATTTAATGGAAGTGTTAAATGTAATAATGCCAGTTAGTTTCTAAAGGATTCTCTCAAGTTGAAGGAATTGAGTATAATCAAATATTTTCCCCTGTCCCCAAAATGAATTTGATTTTCCTTATTACAACCTTGATGCCTCACATGGATGGTAGGTCCATCTGATAGATGTTAAATCTTATTTCTTGCATGGGAATCTGCAAGAAGAAATATACATGGATAACATCATGGCTATAATAAAAGTGACTCCAAAATTTTTTTCCACCATAATAAATATCTCTATGGTCTTAAACAAGTCCCTTGAGCTTGGTATGCAAAAATTGATATATTTTTTGTTGACATCAAATTCTATGGATGTCATTTTGATCGTAATGTCCACACCCAGAAAGTAGGAAGCCATATCATAATCCTTATTTATTTGGTTGTGTGATTAATTATTAAATGTGTTTGTCCTAAATGAGATACCATTTTTAATCGAACATGGTATCATATCAAAAATAACAATGCTAGTATTTTTACATGGTTAAAAACTTCTAAAAGGTAAACAGTTCATGACCCTAGCTAACATGACCACTTGATGCATTTTTATTTATGCAAAATAAAATAAATTACATAAAAATTTCTCCAAATTTATTATCATCCATTATCCTACATACATTTTAAATAAAAATCATGGAACAATTGAGTGTTAATCCATGCATCAATAGTCATTAGTATCAAGGAGAATATGATTCGTCAGATCACACTATGTCTAGAACATATCGTTACAACCATATCACAATGAAACTAATACACAATAAAGAAACATAATAAGAAACATTATTGTACCAAATAAACAGATTAAACCAAGTTGAACCTAACTAACTCCTAAGTCTTGTCTAAATATCCTAACAAACCCAGTATTCACTCTTATGCTTTTTTTTTATAGCTCTGAATATTGAATTCCTATTACGCTATATAGAATCCTCATGATTCCTTATAACACACCTAATTCTCTATAGCCCATGATAATCCATAAAAAAATTATTATAGATGTCAAAGCTCCAAATCATTTTCAAATTCTTTTTTATGCACTTTGTCCAATTTATTTTCTTCATCTTCAAACCTTGAGAGACTGAATATTTATTTTTGTTCTCAACACTACAATGTCTACACCCAGTAACTAGAAAAATCATTCTCAATTATTAAAGAGAAACCATACATTAAATATGAAATTTCACCTAGAGGATGGACAAGAAAACAAGGAGAAACCCCATAACCAAATCTTTAAACAATCTAGGTAAACATAAGCCCCTCTATATTAGAAAGGGCTAGAGGAGGAAGTTGGCCCATGAACCAAATTTTCTACGTCACCTTCCAACCTTGAGAGACCTCATATTGATTTGTTAGAGACACTATACTATCCATGCACTTGTCCAACTTAAAGGAACTCAATTTTGAAGAGAAATTAGATAGGACAAATGAAATATAGGACAAATGAAATTCTAGCTAGAGGAGAGACAAGGATACAAGTAAATCTCTTGAAGCCAAAGTTTTTCGTTAAAATTAACAACACAAATTAACTGAGAGAGATAAATTTAGTAGAAAGAAAAAACACATGTAAACACAATTTGTATCCTTTAAAACAACCCCATTGTGGGTTAAAAAATAGCTAATAGAATATTCTATTAATGTTTCTTTAAAAAACCCATACAAGTCGGCCAAGTGTGCCTTCACCACTCACATCCATAGAACCCTTACAATGGAGTGTATTGAATCCATTTAAAGGCTTAATTAAATTTAAAACATGTGCAAGAAACCAGGGGAAACCAAAACCATGCTCCCAGAAACCACCATTATTGACTGAGTAACTTTAACTCCGTCACTAAGTCAAATTTACCTAACAATCCCCACTTAAAACTTGGCATCAATTTCCCTCGACCAAATCTAGTAAAACCAGTTGAGTGAATCAAGACTACTCACTTTCAGGCCCTACCGCCCTCAAAGTTTATAACTAGGGTATCTGGTAATTCTACATGACCCCTTATCACTTAGGTGTAACTCAATAATTTATCAGTAGTTTCTCAGGGGTACACATGCCTTTCTAGGTGTTATAGTTGTATGCCCATTTACATGTAAACAATATTCAACTCGATTATAATATATTATTATATTATATTATTATTGTTTACAGTACAAAAAAAACATATCTCTCTTTCACATGTCACACATTTCACAATTGAAAATCTATAGTATGAAGCAAACAAGCCATAATAAATCATCGCATGAACCATTTCATCAAACACTTTGCATGATTCCTTACATAAATATAGTCTCAGCAGGAGTCTTGGAATGGTTTTTCTTACACTTCTCCTTACACACATACATGAATCTTTATTTTATATTCAAGAGCCTATTGACGTGCATAGTCCATAAATTGTAACATGAATATTTTATTTCTCCCCTTCCCTTTCCTTCCTTGAGATGACACCAATTTCATTCATGGTTCCACACATAAAAATCCAAGTTAATTCATGGAATTTCGCCTCAACCATAAAACCTTCTTACCCCATTGCTTGTTGAAAATTTCAACAAGAAACAAAGCATGAGGCTTTGACAAAACATCATTCCCTGTCTACATTAAAAAGATCACCTAAACTAGGTGGGGACCACACATGTGATTTTTGTCGAAAAGTCTATTTTTTAGACTATGTCTATTTTTAGACATATGGAGCATGGTCCAGGGGTTGCAGTATGTTATTCTTGGAGTATTGGTCAAGTTGGAAAAAATATATGGACTTATATTTTTAGACATATTGGGCGGAATCTATTTTTATATTGCCAGTCTAAAAATAGATATGTCTAATATTATTAGCTCTTAATAATATTTAGACTCTAAACATTATCTTATTCTCTTGGAGCACTTCAGTTAAGTGCACAGATGTGGCACAGGAGCTGACAGAAGGAATTACGCTATTCCTGAGGGTTAAGTGGAGCTATTGCATGGATAATTCAGTTAGAACTCATGTGAGAGAGTTTGGTGGAGTTGATTGAGGAAGTTAATGGAGTTGTGTTCAGTTTAACTAAGCTAAACATAGTTGAGCTAGTTGTATCTAGTCTAACTGATTGATACACTAGTGGGAGTGGTGTGAATTAATTATTAATTAATTCACTAATTATAAACTCATTAATCAACTAAAGAATACATCAGTTAACTTCAGTGCATGGACAGTTTCAGTGGACACCAGTGCAAAGATAGGTGAAAGGGCAAGTGTGACTATCAGTTGTGACTATAAGTGATGCATGGTTTGCATCCAACACTTAGTAGAGATGCCTATAAAGACTGCGTGAGCAAGGCTAGGGTAATTCATTCTCATCAAGAGCTATTCTTCAGCAGGGATTGCGCGGTAGAGGCGGGCTATCAAGTGGCAAATATTGGAGCATGTGTTTTGCTAGATCTAGCTTGATTAGTGTGTAGCAATTGGAGATTGTACTGAGAGCTTGTGAGGAGCTTTGTATGATGATTGTTACATGATCTCTATGACATATAATATACAGATAGTTGGGGGTTTTCATCTTTAAGCTTTCCCATAAATTACTGTGTTCATATGTGTGAATGTTTATGGTTTTAATGTGTGCATGAAATTGATTTTATTTCCGCAATTAATGATCAATGGTAGAAGAGATTATGGTATTGCATGAAGATAAAATAGTGTGTGATCAGAGAATCCCGATAACATATCTCATATTCAAATTTCTACATTGCTCCCATTCAAAATTTTATCACTCAGGCCTTCCTTGAATTTGTAATAAAAGGAAAGAAACCCGAGGTAACCACTAGCCAACCTTCAGATATAGAATCTAGCCAATCTGTATCCAGAGAGGGCTCTCTCTGTAAAATTTAACTTTGTTCTTAGGAAAGTATTAGGCTAGTTATAAGTCCAAGAAATTTGGTTTGAATTTGAATGGTGGAATCCGCCAATTGAGGGCAAGATTGAGTATTTCAGGCCATTGGGCTATGGAGTCGAAAGGATGGCTTTACTGGATTAATATTCTACACACAAGATGGCTTTGCAAGGCAAGATAGCCAAACAGAGAACAATTTTAGATCTTAAAATGAATGGAATGGATTTTGAAGGGATGAAAGGAAATTAAGAATCTTTCAACATGTTCAAAAGAAAGAAAGTGAATGATTACAAATAAAGAGAAGTTAAGAATTCTTTACTATAGTAATCAAAATGTTTAAACCAGCGAAACAAGAGCAATTAAGAATTCATTGTTTATAACCAGTTTAGAAGAAAACATTTAGAATAATCACAATTGAAATCAAAGTACAGTTAAGAAATTTCTGATTTATTCTTTTTTGTCAATTATTCAGAAATGGAACACAATGAAATTATAAATAGATATAAAACTTAAAACATAGGATAGAAATGACTTATTGAACTGTAGTCGGACACATGAATCCTGCAAAAAGTCTTGAGCTTAAAATCATCATCCAGTAAACCACAAAGAAATTTCTCCAAAGAAATTTTATTCCAAAAGATCAATGTTACAGCAAAGTAGTAGAATCCACACTCAATACTCCTTTCGAGGGCTTATTTATACAAAAAACTATTAAAAATATCTCATAACAAAAGAGATATAATCTAGGGTGACTAATGAATAGGTTACAATAAAAATGGAGACAGATAGTCTCGTAAATAGGATAAATCGGCTGATGTTGTGTGTTGTCTCCTCCTTTTGAGAATGTGCTGGAAGCAGTTCCTTTGTTTTAGCTCGTTGTTGTCTTCTTGAGTAATTATTTTCTGACTACCTTGCTTGTCTAATACTCTTTCATTATTACTGATACACTTTAACTACTGAGCTGATACTCTTTGACCTTTATTCACCTATTTATCCTTTATCAAGATATACCACCGTAAAATAAAAAATTTCACCCAAGGATAAAATTTTATAAAAGTTCCATCATCTCATCCCACCATTGAACTTCTGGCACTTTGGTTCTTTGCAATTTTCTCAATGTTTCATCAGCTTCGTTGTATTTGAAAAAATTAGGCTGATATGGAAACAAATGTTTTATTTCATTTTCAAGATAAAATAAACTCTCCAATTTTTCATAAAGACTATTCCCTGTTAGTAATGTTCCTTCTGCTGTACTGGTTGAAGAACTGGCTTGATCATTAACCTGTTTGTTTACTTTCGCTACAAAACTTTCCAAATCCATTAATTTATCTTCTGCACTAACAGGACTGGACAAACCTTTATTTAACAAATCATCAAATATTTCTTTGAAGGTAAAAATTTCTTGCTGCATGTCTGAACACCTTCTTTCAAGATTTTTCATAAGAGTCCTTTTGGTAAAAACTCTTTTGATTTCTAAGATGTTTCCTGTCCTGTCCTGAATTCCAAATTCTGCAAGTTGCTGTTTATTCTGGGTATTCAAAAAATTGATAAGTCTATTGGCTTCTTCTAGCATATTTCCTAACTCTTGTCTTGCTCTCTCAGTTTCTTCCAGAGCCACTTTGACTAAATCCTGTTGTTCATGTATTATTTGAATAGAAGACCAAACATCTTTTATTGACTGTATAATATTATTCCAAAGAATTTCTTTTAATTCACCTAAAGTTTTTTCCATTGCAAGATCCTTTTCCAATGCTTTAACTGATTTTTCTAGTCTTTTGATTTCTCTTGTCTTCTCAGCAACACTCATTTTTGATTGATCATATTTATTTTCCAGAGTAGAAAGCTGAATCTTTAAGCTTTGGAGTTCTGTCACTTGCAGTTTTAACTCATTCATTGCTTTGATTAATTCATCAGAACCCTTATCAGAAGTGTTCACCTGTGTTAGCTCTGCTTGTTGGCTTGTGATTGATGTACCTGTTCCTGTGGCTGCCTGTGTTGTAGTTGCTGGAATAATGGGTTCTTTATCTTTTAATGCTTGCTCAAGTTCTTTTTCTGTTTCAGCAAGTCGTTCATTCATTTTTAAAAGTAAGTCCATCACCTCTTCTTCTGAATTTTTCTTCATTACTTCTTCAGTATGAGGGTGCCTTGAAGCTGGTAGTTTCAATTGTTTTCTTAATGCAGCAATATCATCATCTTTATTTTAAATCAATGCTTCAATACCCTTAACATCCTTTGGATTGTGACCTAATCCAATTATTATCTCTTCCAATGTTTTTATCCTATTATCCTTTGCTTGGTAAGAAGCTTTCTCAATCTGCAACTGTGTACTGGTGTTCTCCAAAGAATCTTGTAGTTTATGAGCTGCCATTGATTTGTCAGTAAGGGTGGAATAGATCATTTCCCCAGTCTGCTTGTGTAATTCAATTTGATCTAATGGATGAATATCTTTTGCTAGGACCTCAAAATTGGTCCTGATGTAATCAGCTGCTGTCTGTGGCTTTGGCACTTTAGATTTGAAATGGCTCATTAACATTTTCCCTTGTTGAATTTCAAAAGCTGACATCAATCTCTCTTGATTTTGTGGAGCCATTTTAAGATACTGATTATATACCTGGACCCTTAGTGGATCATTCCTTGCTTTTATACTGATAAATGTATTTTTTATGTCTCCTGCATCTTTAATTGGAGGTTTAAAAGAAGATATTTCTGTACTCAGCTTCCTGTGTATTGTCTTTCCTTGAAGACCAGAGTATGTACCATTAACTGAACTTGTTTGCTGACTATCTTCTCTTTCTGGAATATCAATGATTTCTTCAAATGATTCAATTTCTGAAAGTGGATTCAGTTTCTGCCTTTTAGCCTGAGGCTATTTTGAAGATTCCTTGGGAGGAGTAGACCTTCAGCCTCCCTTTTCTTGCCCTTTTCAAAATTCAGTGGAGTTTGCAAGTTTGGCATTTCTACTGGATTGGTTTGAGGAGGAACCTGTACTTTTCCTTGAGCCTTAGATGTTTGAGGTTGTTCAGTCATTTTGAATGTTTCAATCACTTGTATTTCAGGCTCTTTCTCTTTTCCTTTGGATTCAACTGTAATTGATGGAATGTTTTCCTGTAATTTCTATTGAAAATTCCCTGCTGAAGAAGGACCAATGTCTGGTACCTGCACTTGCCCAAAAAATTCTAGGTCAAGCATTTTTCCAAGATCTTTCATTACATTGTCCATATTGACTTCTTCACTATCCTGTTCAATTAATGTTCCCTCCACCCATTCATCTTTATTAGCATATTGTTCAATTTCTGGAATCCTATGATGGATGTAAGGTGCTGATTTATTTTTCATTCTTTTGTCACAAATGAAGCTGAATGGGTCATAAGGGGCCCAGTAGAAACTCTTTTGCAATCTGAAATGGTCTTCTATTATTCTTTCAGCTTCTTGTCCAGCATCCCTAGAATTGCATATAAATGGACCTAATTGACCTTTGATTCGGAGTTGGGCTTTCTTCTTTGCATTACAAAAATGAATAATATCAGAGTTATTCATTTGCCTGAAGTAATCTAAAGCAAAAAGTCTCATAGGCACATACTTTGGCAATTTAAATCGACATAATTCACATCCATATATTCTGACTTCTGTATAATTTTGGTACAAGTACCAATCACCAATTTTGTAGTGTTTTGAAAGTTGCAGAGTTTTCTTAATTTCATTGTTGAGTCTTGGAGGAGGAACTCCTGTCAACAAGGTAGTTGCAGGGTGTATAAACAAATCAATGAATTCATTATAGGAATAAAGAGAATCTCTGGAATTATGGGTGATGGCTGACCAAAATATGACAGACCTGGGATTTCCTTGGACATTAAGCTTTTGAACATGGAAAGGAAAGTTTTCAGATTGGTAATAGAGCATGAGATGGTAAATGACTGAAGAATACTTGAACACTTTCTCATTCTCTAATCTCATGAATTGATCATGGATTTTACCTGCATTGTAGGATGCAAAGTCATATTTGACAGTAGGAGGCTGTCCAGAAGTGAAGATAGACAATAATACTAGAGTTAACTCATCAACATACTCACTAGTATTAAAGCCCATGATAAAAGAAATCATATTCAGAATAATCTGGCCTATTTCAGTAAAAAAGGCACTAGCATAGGGAGGTGGGCCCTTGGACTGATGTTCAAGTAACATGAAAGTCTGACAGATGCGTTTTACCTCTTCAGGGGATAACTGAGTAGATTTTTCAAGCAATTCTCCAATGGACAAGGGAGTGAGGTTTTGACCAGGTTCAAAATGGAGCATATCATTGATAGACTGAGCAGTAATAGGGAAAAGGACATTCTGGTTTGGGGATAAAACTGCTCTCTGAATTGGATCATAATTAGCATGGTAATAATGGATAATTTCAGGAAAGATATGGACTAAGGGTAAAAGGTATCTCGGGAAATTAGATTCCCATAACCCAATAACGTCCAAGCCATTCAAATAATCATCTCAGCAGCGACAATGAATTCGAAGGGGGCTTTCACTGAAAACTAAGTCTTTGATCTGAAAATATTTATCCACCAATGGAAAATATTCCAATTCTCTATGAGGGGCGTTCAATGGAGCAACATTTAAAGCCACCGGGACCTCCATTTTTGGTTCTTATGGATTCAAAAACAGAAATTCGGGGGTTTTTTATGAAAATGGGGCACAATTACCAGGTTTGGAGATAGTAATTATAGTTCTGGGAACTAAAACACATCACATTGAAGCTTTTTCAGACTGTATTGCGGAATTAAAACTTGAGCGAGGATTTTTAACAGAGTCCAGCAAGAAATCGGAATAAATACCTGTTTATGAAAAATGGCAGTGTTTTAACAGGTACAAGATGACTACGGATGGTCGCTGGGAAACTGAACTGGCAGAGGTCTTCAGCAAAATTCAGTTAAATAGTAGTTGACAGTAGATTTTTGAATTTCTCAGTATGGAGGGCGCAGTCGTTTTCAGCATGCAGAATGATGAAAAATGCACGGACTTTTGTTTTATTTACAAAGTCAAACGGGGAGGAATTTTTTATTACTTTATGTGATGACGTCAGCGCGTACGGGTGGTGTGTCATGGGGGAAACAGTGGTAAGCGGTTTTATTCTGCACCGCTTTTGAGGGGAAGCAGTTTTGGGCGGATAGGCAGCGAAGCGATACAGTAATCGACACGTAGCCAAACACTGTTTGGAATACCGCCGGCATTTCGTGAGTTATCATTCGGACGAAGGATGGGTAGCGGATTTGATGTGAGCCATCGATCATGGGCGGGTTGATCCAACGGTGGATAGAACAGGGAGATGGCGGAGTGTTAATGTGCGGGGGTTCAATGTAATTAACGTTAATTAATTATTTCGGGCAGGATTTGATTGGTTGGAGGTTTGGCTATTTAATTAATCATGTGGATTAATTAAATCACTTGTACGATGGACTGTCGGGGGCAATGCGCGCGGGGTGGGTTAATTTATTTGTTTTTTGTTTTAAACATATAAATTATACGTTTAAAATATTTTCCATATATTTTTATTTATACAATAAATAAATCAATGTGATTCATTTACCGTAGGGGGGCGGGAATAATTATAAAGATATATTTTTAGCCAAAGGGCATTGTAATGTGGGATTTTTGTTTAATCACGTGGGTTAAATACTTTGGCTAAAAACTTATAGTAAGAGGGTTTTGGGGATATTATTATAAAAGGGAGTTATATATAAAATAGGATAAGGTGATTCCACTAAGGAGTTAATATATAAAGTTAGAAATTAACATGAAAAATGAGAGAAAGCGCTAAGTATAAAACACCATAATAATGTATTTAACTTATGCTTTGCGTGAAATGGATTTTTATGGATCATTGCATGTTTTTCCTAAGTAAAATGGGATTTTGCTTAGGAAAAGATTTTTTATGAATGAATGAGTATGATGATGAATATTTTTAAATACTAAGGTTTTCTCCAATCATTGGGCCGAGGGTCTGGTCCCTCCAAAAGTCAAGGAAATGCCTTGAGCCCCTTTAATCTTCAAATTCCTTAGCACTTAGGGGAAATTAGTAAATTGTTAGGGAAAATTTGAGATGGGAAGTTAATAATTTTGACCTTGCTGTGTTCTGAAATTTTTTCAATGTGGTGTTCTGCCTTTGCACCTGGTGATGAAAGTAAAAGATTACAAACATTTTAAAGCCATCATTCATCACATGAGAATTTGCAATGCCATATACCTACCCTATCTACTTTCTCTACCATTTTTTCTTCTTTATTAGGGTGCACTTAGACTGGCAAACCCTTATCAATCTTCTTTTCCTTTTACATGGAAAATCTATCTATTTCTACACTTATTACATCCAAGGGCTCAGATTAAACTGTTGAGCGCCTTTTATTAACTCTACCTATCTACTTATCTGCCAAGATTAAACTGTTTGGTCAGACATTTATTCTCTATTCTACAACATGAAATTGAAAAATGAATGAGTCAAGTTTAAACAGTTTGACTCTTCATAAATTGTGGCAAAAGTTTGACAAACTGCACACAATTTTGTTTATTACAAAAAATGAAATAGTAGTGGCATTTTGACTTGCACACTTTCCTGGTCTATTTTTGTTTGGGGTTCATTTCTTTCACTTTTTTGACCATTTTATTCTTTTTACCCTTTGATTTTTCTTTTAGGGTATACCCTCTTTACATTTTTAAATTTTTTGATTTTTTAAGAATATGGAACACCTTTGCACAAGAAAAAGGTTTGAACATATTGCATAGTTCAATAAGACAATCATGAAAAATGACACCTATTGGTATAGGATTCTAACACTGGCTCCACATGGGGATGGCTTTTCCTGGCAAAAATTCAAGAGCAGCAGGTCAGATGCCTCAAAATGTCTTCAAACTTAACCATGTAATCTTCTTTTTCTGGTGACTTTATTGTATATATGATAGTAAAAATTCTGAAGCTTAGGGCCTTCACTTCGGGCTTCAACTTCAGCAATTCACTATCCAATCAAAATTGATGCATTAGAAAGGATATATTATGTACAGGTTAAAAAGTCAGAACATCCTAGTAAATAGGATCAATATAGTGTTTTAGCATTCGACCATTGACTGGTCCTTCCTCGGCTTCTGAACCATCCAAATTCTTCAAAAAATATGTGTTATTTCCCTGTAAAGCACGAATGATGTAAGGTCCTTTCCATAAGAAATCAAATTTCCCATGTTTCCCTTTATCTTCCCTTCTGGAATCCCATCTCATAACTTTGTTTCCTAATTGAAAATCTTCTGCTTTAGTCTTTTTGTCAAACAACTTCTTTAATTTTTCTTGTAAAACTTCTGATCGTTGATACACTTCTTCTCTAGTTTGCTGCAAGTGAATTGTTTGGTTTATTCTTCTATAAACATCATTTGGTTCCACTTGAGCCTCCTGAAGTAACTTCATAACAGGAATTCCTAAGGATGATGGAAATTTAGCCTCAATACCATAAACTAATTCATATGGACTGGTCCCAATTGATTTCTTAGTTGTAAGTCTGTCTGCCCACAATGCATTGGTAAGTTTCTTATGCCAATTCTTTTTATTTTCTTCCAATAATTTTTTAATGATATTAATAAGGCTTTTATTGGAAGATTCTGCCAGTCCATTACCCTGAGGATAATAGGTTGTTGAATGGCCTAAAGTAATGTGATATTTATTGCAAAAACTAATCATTTTCTTAGACTTAAAAGCAGCAACATTGCCAGTTATAATTTTCTCTGGACAGCCAAATCTTGAAAGTATATTGGTTTCTAAGAACCCTATAATTACAGAATCCTTGGCTTGTCTGCATGGGATAGCTTCAATCCATTTAGTAAAGTAATATGTGGCAGTAAGGATCCATCTGTGTTGCCCAGAAGAAGGGGATGGATTTCTCCAATAAAATCCAGTCCCCATTGTTGAAAGGGTCTCTCAGTGGAAATTGGTTTTAATGGTAAAGGCAACAATTTTCTCTTTCCCTCAAAGATCTGACACTTATGACAAGAAGTTACAAATTTCTTAACATCTGAAAACAAGGTTGGCTAGTAAAAACAAGCCCTTAAGATTTTATCTGCAGTTGACTTCCAGTAGAGGTGTCCACCACAGTCTCCTGCTTGAAATTCATTAATAACCTTGTCAGTTTCATCTTTTAATAAACAATTTAATAGAATTCCAACATGATTCTTCCAAAAAAGAGCACTATCCAAAATACAATACTTTAAAGATGTCATTTTTAAGAACCTTTGTTTCGTTTTGGATAACCCTGGAGGAGCTTGCAGGTTTAACAAAACATAAATGATATCAGTGTACCATGGTGAGTCTAAAAAGGCCTGACAGATCTGTGAAGTCGCCATCTCCTTTTTGTCATCCAGTTCGTTAATGTCTAGGGCTTGGCAATTAGTTTCAGTCATGAGTTGAGCCAAACCTTGTCCTTTTATGAGTTTTGTAGGTCTTATTTCAATATCATATTCTAATATGGTAGCTATCCACTTACCTATTTTTCCTTCAATACCATCTTGAGTTAAGATGTCTTTAACGACAGCATTAGGTACATAAGCTATCACATGAGAATACAATATATAAACTCTGAAATCTTTAATTGCTTTCACAAGTGCAAAAGCCTGTTTCTCCATGATATTGTATTTCAAAGATGCATCTCTAAGTGCTTTACTAAAAAAGGCTATTGGTTTTTGACATCCCTGATCATCGTTTTGTAGCAAAACAGCTGCAACTGTATGTTCGGAAGAAAATGAAAAAATGATGAAATCTCTATCAAATTTTGGACTGGTAAGAACTGGTGTTCTGGTTAAAGCCATTTTTATTTCTTCAAATGATTGCTTGGCTTCCATGGTCCAGTCAATGCTTGAATCCTTTATTAACATGTTAGTAAGAAGTCTAAGTAATTCAGCTAAACTAGAAATGAATCTTCTCAAAAAATTGATCTTTCCTGTGAAGGCTTGAAGTTCTTTAATGTTTCTAGGATGAGGTATCTTCAAAATTGCTTGTATTCTTTCAGGATCAATTCTAATGCCATCTTTAGAAATAATGTGACCTAGGAGTTTTCCTTCTTCAAGACCAAACAATGATTTTTTCAGATTTAAAGAAATACCATACTTCCTGCATTTTATAAACACTTGTCTTAGATTATCTAAGTGTTGTTGATCTGTTTTGGAAAAAAAAGTTAAATCATCTAGGTAAATAACCAGAAAATCATGTATTTCCTTGGCAAAGGCAATGTACATTGCTCTTTGGAAGGTTGCTCCTACGTTTTTGAGTCCAAATGGCATCTTGACATATTTAAAAGTACCCCATGGTGTTGTAAATGTTGTTTTGTCTTGATCATCGGGATGAACCAGAATCTGGTTGTATCTTGAGAATCCATCAAGAAGGGAAATCCTTGAAGATCCGACTACTCTTTGTAAGATATGGTGCATTTTAGGCAGAGGATAGTTATCTTTTAAAGAAACTTTGTTTAAATTTCTCAAATCGACACATAATCTAATCTCTCCAGTCTTTTTCCTTGTTGGTACCAAATTAGAAACCCATTCAGAGAACCTAATAGGAGCTATAATTCCTGCTTCATACATTCTCTTAATTTATTTCTCAATTGAAGGTAGTAAAACAGGATTGATCCTTCTAAGTTTCTATTTGAAAGGTTTCTGATCTAGTTTCAAAGGTATTGTATGTTGAATTATTGATGTATCATAGGATTTAAGATCTTCATAACTCCAGGCAAAAACATCCTGGAATTCTTTTAAAAGTTCAACATATTTAACTTTTTGATTCTCTGGCATAGATTTAGATAATTTAACCATCTTGGGATTTCCTTCAGTTCCCAAATTGACTTCTTCAATATCAGCTTTTAAAGGTTCCATTTTGGGTTTTAGTGGAATGTCATTTGAGTCAAAAAGATCTTCTAAAGGAGTTAATCCTTTAGGTAAATGATTATCTTTCAGATTAATAATTTTACATTCATCTTCTATGATCTCATCAAATTTCATTTTTTTCAAATCCTGCATATTTTTTTTAGTGAATTTGGTTGGGTGAAGCATGTGAATTGCAGTCTCTTCTAAAATATTCGTTTCTTGTTCATCTAGTTGATCAGATTCATTGATTGTTGTGTCTTCATCTATACTACTGTTAGAGAACTCATTTTCTAATGTCAAAAAATTATTGATCTGATTATTATTTACAAACACTTTCCAATTCAAGAGATTGTCTGGTATAGCAGGTCTATGTCTAATCTCAGCTGTAAACTGATGATTAGGTTCAAAAGGTAATTTACATGTGCTAGCGAACATTGCAAGACTGTGAGCATGCAAATTTTGTTTTCTAGGAATTTTGGCAAGTTGAGCTTGTAGAAAAGTGTTGAGAATTTCCACAACTGTTTCTCTGTATTGTTTCAATCTGGGATCTTTTGTTGAACATTCCCCATTGATCTGTTGGATAATTAACTCAGAGTCTCCTATGATTGATACTCTAATTGTTCCTAACTTTTTGACATGTTTAAGCCCCAGCAAAGGAGCTTCGTACTCTGCCATATTATTAGTGCATTTAAAGTTCAACCTATAAGCATGGCCTTCGGCGTGTTCATTTTCAACATTATGTATCCAAATTCCAGCTCCTGCTCCTAACTTATTTACTGAACCATCAAATTCTAAATGCCACAGAATTTCATGTTCATAATCTTCATCAACTGTTTTAACATGTTTCTTAACAGGAGGAGCTGGTTTTTCATTTTTTTCTGGTGTCTCTTGAATGTCTGAGGCTTCTTTGTTTTCAGAAATTTCTTTGATTTGGACAGTAGATTTATTTGCAGTCTCCGTTTCTGGTGCTTCTAATTCAGTAGGAAGGTCCAATTCAGAATTATAAAGGATGAAAGAGTCCATATCAAAATGTACTGAATAAACAGGGAAGTTTTCAGGCTTCTCATGGCTACTGACCAAATATTTCATCAAGGTCTCTCTGTATAGTCTTTTAGGCTGACCAAATACTGAAATAGTAGCATAAGACATATCTAGTTGAATAGATCCTCCGAGTTTGGTAGCCCAGGATCTGGACAACAACATACCATATTTGGGAGGAATATTGGCTACTACTATATCCATTAGAACAGATTTTGCAGGGTATTGCACCAAAGTAACCCACAAATCTTTAATCAAACCTAAACATCTTACCTGACTTGAATCAAACGAAAAAAGATCTTTATACGGTCTGGTAATGTCTAAATTTAATCTTTCCATCACAGCGTTTGGCATTAAATTGTGGGACGTTCCAGAATCAAGCATGGCGTTATGGAGTATTTTGTCATGAACATTCAAGCTCACATAAAATGGAGGAGTTCCTCCACTTTCTGGTTTGCCATTTACCTCAGGGCCAAAAAGGAGTTTGGGTTGATCATCAAGAACATTTACTGAATCATCCATTCCAGTAATGTTAATGTTAAGGGATTTGTTGATTTGGCTTCTATAGACATCATGTTTAGCTAATTCTGATAAGGGAACAACTATCTTTATTTTGCCTATTTCAGCTTCTAGATTGAAATATTTTTCTGTTTGAGCTCTGGTATTTTGAACAGCTGAATTTTCTCTATTTTTTGGGTCTTCAGTGTTTTTCTCTTTTTCATGAGTGGGATTATGAGTTGAAGGTGTTTCTGAATTATCTTCTGCTGGTTCTTCTACATTTTTTGCAAGAAGAGAAGTATTAGAGATTTTTTTATTGTTCAGTTGATTGTCAGACACATCTTCAATTATTGGATTTGCGGGGTTAGGACTTGTCCTAGACAGAATTTGTACAGGAGGAGTGTTTTGTACAGGAGGAATGTTAGTTTTACCTTTGACGTTTTGTTTTACAGCTTTCTGTTTTCTATTCTCTGGCACATCAATCCGTCTGCTTCTCAAATTGTATTGTTTATGAACTTCATAAATTGCTGTGTCATAACCTTCTTTAAAATCAAAAATTTCTCCTGAATGTGTTTGAAATGTTTCAAGAATGTGATTTTCTTGATCATCTTGAGATAGGAAAACTTCTGGTTCATTTTTATTCTCAGTTATGTTATTTATTTCAACATCCTCAGTCGGTTCTTCAGAAGTTGAACCTTCAACAAAATTTTCCTGGAATGGTGGCCTGATGTTTTGGTCAGGGACATTTTTCCCAGTATTTTGGTTTTGATTTCTTCTAAAGTTTGGGTTTCTCACAACATTTTGATTATCACCAGAAGAATTTCTTTCGATTTTCTCTACTCTGTCTCCCAGTCTTTCCATACCTTTAATAATTGCATACAGCTTTCTTTCAAAAGCCGAAGGTTCTTCATTTACAGGCATCCTTCTTTCAGCGCTAGCCCTAGCTCTTTTTTCTATGAGGTTAGCTTCAACACTAACCACTATGCTTTGCATATCTTCTAGGGTTTGAGGGGCTCTTTCCCTAAGTGAATATGCTATGTCAGAGTCAAATCCATTAGGGAATTTAACCAGTACCGAATCAGGAGGGGGTCTAAGGTTCTGGGGAACCGCGTTGTATGCTTCGCTGAATCTAATGATGTAATCTTGCACTGTTTCATTAGGTCTTCTTCTCAATTTTTCAAATTCTGATAGGATCTGAAGAGGGTCTTTCTTCTTCTCCCATCTATTCAAAAATTCCCTATACAAAGCTGGTAAATCAGCAATACTGTTTGGAGCAAGGGCCCTAAACCATGTCCTGACTTCCCCAGTAATACTCTGAACAAAAATTCTCATTCGGACATCATCAGTGTCAATTTCATAAAATTCAAAGTAATCAGTCATCCTTTTGGTATGTTGTTGAGCAGTATAAGTACCAGAACCATCAAAAGGGGTGATCTTACTCTGATAATCTTGGGGCAAAGCAACAGGGTTGGCTGGCAACTGTAACGGAGCATATCTATTGGCCATTGGAAGGTGTAATGGAATAACAGGTGATGATGGTCTGGAAGGAGCAGGTGGAGGAGTAGAAGGAGTGGCTTGGGTTTGGGAAGCTTGAGGAAAAGTAGCTGAACTTGGGGAAGCTTCAGTAATTACAGAAATGTTTGAAGTTTCTTCAAAGGTCTGTTCAGATTGAATGGAATTTTGTAAATGTCTGTCAAGATGATATGAAACAAATATCAATTGTAAATATTCAAGAAATAATGGATCTCGAACTAGCTTAGACAATTCAGATTCAAAAAAATTCACAAACAAAGATGTTTCAAATAGCTCATCAAAAGGTATTTCATCAAAATATATAATCTTCATAGGACAGGAATGTGATCTAGAAAGAGGTCTGGAACTTCCAGAACTTTCTTGACTTCCTCTTTCAGAGCTTTCTTGACTTCCTTGTCTTATAAGAATCCTAGGAATCAGATTTGGATTTTCAAATATCGGTGGTGGATTAGGGTTAGGATTTGACCTGGTATGACGAATCCTTTCTGAAGCCAGTTTTCTTAGTAATGTTTCTTTTTAAGTTTTTTGTTTTAAATGAAAATGAAAGTACAACTTCGGTAAATTCTTCAAGAAATTTAAGATTTTTGATTAAGATTTTCTCAAAGATTTATTTAACTAGAGAATCTGATTGAATGTTTAAAACTAACGTTCAGTTTATAAGCTAAATCAGAGATAGACTAAAGCAGCGTTTATTTACTATGCAGTTGCAGAGCAAAAGCATTTCAAAGGCTACATGGCTGATCTTCAGAATCTTTCTATAGCTTATAAGCAAACAATAATAAAAATGATTCAGATCCCCAGCGGAGTCGCCACTATGTTATCACTCAGGCCTTCCTTGAAGTTGTAAGAAAAGGAAAGAAACCCGAGGTAACCACTAACCAACCTTTAGATACAGAATCTAGCCAATCTGTATCTAGAGAGGGCTCTCTCTGTAAAATTTAACTTTGTTCTTAGGAAAGTATTAGGCTAGTTATAAGTCCAAGAAATTTGGTTTGAATTTGAATGGTGGAATCCGCCAACTGAGGGCAAGATTGAGTATTTCAGGCCATTGGGCTATGGAGTCGAAAGGATGGCTTTACTGGATTACTCTTCTACACACAAGATGGCTTTGCAGGGCAAGATAGCCAAACAGAGAACAATTTTAGATCTTAAAATGAATGGAATGGATTTTGAAGGGATGAAAGGCAATTAAGAATCTTTCAACATGTTCAAAAGAAAGAAAGTGAATGATTACAAATAAAGAGCAGTTAAGAATTCTTTACTATAGTAATCAAAATGTTTAAACCAGCGAAACAAGAGCAATTAATAATTCATTGTTTATAACCAGTTTAGAAGAAAACATTTAGAATAATCACAATTGAAATCAGAGTACACTTAAGCAATTTCTGATTTATTCTTTTTTGTCAATTATTCAGAAATGGAACACAGTGATATTATAAACAGATATAAAACTTAAAACATAGGATAGAAAGGACTTATTGAACTGTAGTCGGACACATGAATCCTGCAAAAAGTCTTGAGCTTCAAATCATCATCCAGTAAACCACAAATAAATTTCTCCGAAGCACTTTTATTCCAAAAGATCAATGTTACAGCAAAGTAGTAGAATCCACCCTCAATACTCCTTTCGAGGGTTTATTTATACAAAAAATATTAAAAATACCTCATAACAAAAGAGATATAACCTAGGGTGACTAATGAATAGGTTACAATACAAATGGAGACAGATGGTCTAGTAGATAGGATAAATCAGCTGATGTTGTGTGCTGTCTCCTCTTTTTTAGAATGTGCTGGAAGCAGTTCCTTTGTTTTAGCTCGTTGCTGTCTTCTTGAGTAATTATTTTCTAACTGCCTTGCTTGTCTGATACTCTTTTATTCTTACTAATACACTTTAACTGTTGAACTGATACTCTTTGACTTTTATTCACCTATTTATCCTTTATCAAGATATACCTCAGTAAAATAGGCCAAAATTTTTTACCCAAGGATAAATTTTATAAAAGTTACATCATCTCATCCCACCATTGAACTTCTGGCACTCTGGTTCTTTGAAATTTTCTCAATGTTTCATCAGCTTCAGTGTATTTGAAAAAATTAGGCTGATATGGAAACAAACGTTTTATTTCATGTTCCAGATAAAATAAACTCTCCAATTTTTCATAAAGACTTTTCCCTGTTGGAAATGTTCCTTCTGCTGTACTGGTTGAAGAACTGGCTTGATCATCAACCTGTTTGTTTACTTTCGCTACAAAACTTTCCAAATCCATTAATCTACCTTCTTCAATAACAGGACTGGGCAAACCTTTATTTAACACAACATCAAATCTTTCTTTGAAGGTAAAAATTTCTTGCTGTATGTCTGAACACCTTCTTTCAAGATTTTGCATAAGAGTCCTTTTGGTAAAAACTCTTTTGATTTCCAAGATGGTTCCTGTCCTGTCCTGAATTCCAAATTCTGCAAATTTCTGCTTATTCTGAGTATTCAAAAAATTTATAAGTCTATTGGATTCTTCTGGCATATTCCCTAACTCTTCCCTTGCTTTCTCAATTTCTTCCAGAGCCAATCTGACTAAATCCTGTTGTTCATATATTATTTGAATAGAAGACCAAACGTTCTTTATTGATTGAATAATGTTATACCAAAGAATTTCTTTTAATTCACTTAAAGGTCTTTCCATTGTAAGATCCTTTTCCAATGCTTTAACTGATTTTTCTAGTTTTTTGATTTCTCTTGTCTTCTCAGCAACATTCATTTTTGATTGATCATATTTATTTTCCAGAGTAGAAAGCTGAAACTTTAAGCTTTGGAGTTCTGTCACTTGCAGTTTTAATTCATTCATTGCTTTGATTAATTCATCAGAACCCTTATCAGAAGTGTTCACCTGTGTTAGCTCTGCTTGTTGGCCTGTGATTGATGTACCTGTTCCTGTGGCTGCCTATGTTGTAGTTGCTGGAATAATGGGCTCTTTATCTTTTAATGCTTGCTCAAGTTCTTTTTCTGTTTCAGCAAGTCGTTCATTCATTTTTAAAAGTAATTCCATCACCTCTTCTTCTGAATTTTTCTGCATTACTTCTTCAGTCTGAGGGTGCCTTGAAGCTGGTAGTTTCAATTGTTTTCTTAATGCAGCAATATCATCATCTTTATTTTTAATCAATGCTTCAATACCCTTAACATCCTTTGGATTGTGACCTAATCCAATTATTATCTCTTCCAATGTTTTTATCCTGTTATCCTTTGCTTGGGAAGAAGCTTTCTCAATTTGCAACTGTGTACTGGTGTTCTCCAAAGAATCTTGTAGTTTATGAGCTGCCATTGCTTTGTCAGTAAGGGTGGAATAGATTATTTCTCCAGTCTGCTTGTGTAATTCAATTTGATCTAATGGATGAATATCTTTTGTTAGGACCTCAAAATTGGTCCTGACGTAATCAGCTGCTGTCTGTGGCTTTGGCACTTTAGAGTTGAAATGGCTCATTAACATTTTCCCTTGTTGAATGTCAAAAGATGAAATCAATCTCTCTTGATTTTGTGGATCCATTTTAAGATACTGATTATATACCTGGACCCTTAGTGGATCATTCCTTTCTTTTATACTGATAAATGTCTTTTTTATGTCTCCTGCATCTTTCATTGGAGGTTTAAAAGAAGATATTTCTGTACTCAGCTGCCTGTGTATTGTCTTTCCTTGAAGACTGGAGTATGTACCAATAACTGAACTTGTTTGCCGACTATCTTCTCTTTCTGGAATATCAATGATTTCTTCAAATGATTCAATTTTTGGAAGTGGATTCAGTTTCTACCTTTTAGCCTGAGGCTGTTTTGAAGATTCCTTGGGAGGAGTAGGACCTTCAGCCTCCCTTTTCTTGCCCTTTTCAATATTCAGTGGAGTTTGCAAGTTTGGCATTTCTACTGTATTGGTTTGAGGAGGAACCTGTACTTGTCCTCGAGCCTTAGATGTTTGAGGTTGTTCAGTCATTTTGAATGTTTCAATCACTTGTATTTCAGGCTCTTTCTCTTTTCCTTTGGATTCAACTGCAATTGATGGAATGTTTTCCTGTAATTTCTGTTGAAAATTCCCTGCTGAAGAAGGACCAATGTTTGGTACCTGCACTTGCCCAAAAAATTCTAGGTCAAGCATTTTTCCAAGACCTTTCATTACATTGTCCATATTGACTTCTTCATTATCCTGTTCAATTAATGTTCCCTCCACCCATTCATCTTTATTAGCATACTGTTCAATTTCTGGAATCTTATGATGGATGTAAGGTGCTGATTTATTTTTCATTCTTTTGTCACAAATGAAGCTGAATGGGTCATAAGGGGCCCAGTAGAAACTCTTTTCCAATCTAAAACGGTCTTCTAGTATTCTTTCAGCTTCTTGTCCAGCATCCCTAGAATTGCATATAAATGAACCTAATTGACCTTTGATTCGGAGTTGGGCTTTCTTCTTTGCATTACAAAAATGAATAATATCAGAGTTATTCATTTGCTTGAAGTACTCTAAAGCAAAAAGTCTCATAGGCACATACTTTGGCAATTTAAATGGACATAATTCACATCCATATATTCTGACTTCTGTAAAATTTTGGTACAAGTACCAATCACCAATTTTGTACTGTTTTGAAAGTTGCAGAGTTTTCTTAATTTCATTGTCGAGTCTTGGAGGAGGAACTCCTGTCAACAAGGTAGTTGCAGGGTGTATAAACAGATCAATGAATTCATTATAAGAATAAGGAGAATCTCTGGAATTATGGGTGATGGCTGACCAAAATATGACAGACCTGGGATTTCCTTGGACATTGAGCTTTTGAACATGGAAAGGAAAGTTTTCAGACTGGTAATATATCATGAGGTGATAGATGACAAAGGAATATTTGAAGACTTTCTCATTTTCTAATCTCATGAATTGATCATGGATTTTGTTGGCTATGTGAGATGAAAAGTCATATTTGACAGCAGGAGGCTGTCCAGGAGTGAAGATAGACAATAATATTAGAGTTAACTCATCAACATGCTCACTAGTATTAAAGCCCATGATAAAAGAAATCATATTCAGAATGATCTGGCCCATTTCAGTAAAAAAGGCACTAGCATAGGGAGGTGGGCCCTTGGGCTGATGTTCATGTAACATGAAAGTCTCACAGATGCGTTTTACCTCTTCAGGGGACAACTGGGTAGATTTTTCAAGCAATTCTCCAATGGACAAGGGAGTGAGGTTTTGACTAGGTTCAAAATGGAGCATATCATTGATAGACTGAGCAGTAATAGGGAAAAGGACATTCTGGTTTGGGGATAAAACTACTCTCTGAATTGGATCATAATTAGCATGGAAATAATGGATAATTTCAGGAAAGATATGGACTGAGGGTAAAAGGTATCTCGGGAAATTAAATTCCCATAACCCAATAACGTCCAAGCCATTCAAATAATCATCTCTGCAGCGACAATGAATTCGAAGGGGGCTTTCACTAAAAACTAAGTCTTTGATCTGAAAATATTTATCCACTAATGGAAAATATTCCAATTCTCTATGAGGGGCGTTCAATGGAGCAACATTTAAAGCCACCGGGACCTCCATTTTTGGTTCTTGTGGATTCAAAAATGGAAATTCGGGGATTTTTTATGAAAATGGGGCACAATTACCAGGTTTGGAGATAGTAACTATAGTTCTGGGAACTAAAACACATCACATTGAAGCTTTTTCAGACTGTATTGCAGAATTAAAACTTGAGCGAGGATTTTTAACAGAGTCCAGCAAGAAATTGGAATAAATACTTGTTTATGGAAAATGGCAGTTTAACAGGTACAAGCTGACTGCGGATGGTCACTGGGAAACTGGACTAGCAGAGGTCTTCAGCAAAATTCGGTTAAATAGCAGTTGATAGTTGATTTTTGAATTTCTCAGTATGGAGGGCGCAGTCGTTTTCAGCATGCAGAATGATGAAAAATGCGCGAACTTTTGTTTTATTTACAAAGTCAAATGGGGAGGAATTTTTTATTATTTTATGGGATGACGTCAGCGCGTACGGGAGGTGAGTCACGGGGGAAACAGTGGTAAGCGGTTTTATTCCGCACCGCTTTTGAGGGGAAGCAGTTTTGGGCGGATAGGCAGCGAAGCGATACAGTAATCGACATGTAGCCAAACATTGTTTGGAATACCGCCGGCATTTCGCGAGTTATCTTTCGGACGGAGGATGGGTAGAGGAATTGATGCGAGCCGTCGATCATGGGCGGGTTGATCTAACGGCGGATAGAACAGGGAGATGGCAGAGTGTTAATGTGTGGGGGTTAAATGTAATTAATGTTAATTAATTATTTCGGGCGGCATTTGATTGGCTAGAGATTTGGCTATTTAATTAATCATGTAGATTAATTAAATCCCTTGTATGATGGACTGTCGGGGGTAATGCGCGCGGAATGGGTTAATTTGTTTGTTTTTTGTTTTAAACATATAAATTATACGTTTAAAATATTTTCCATATATTTCTATTTATACAATAAATAAATCAATGTGATTCATTTACCGTAGGGGGTAGGGAATAATATTAAGGTTATATTTTAGCCAAAAAGGGGGTATAATGTGGGTTTTTGATTTGAATAAGTGGGAATAAATACTTTTGGCTAAAATAGTTATAATACATGGGTTCTTGGGATATTATTATATAGGGAATTATATAAAATAGGATAAGGTGATTCCACTAAGGAGTTAATATATAAAGTTATAAATTAACATGAAAAATGAGAGAAAGCGCTAAGTATAAAACACCATAATAATGTATTTAACTTATGCTTTGCGTGAAATGGATTTTTATGGATCATTGCATGTTTTTCCTAAGTAAAATGGGATTTTTCTTAGGAAAAGATTTTTATGAATGAATGAGTATGATGATGAATGTTTTTAAATACTAAGGTTTTCTCCAATCATTGGGCCGAGGGTCCAGTCCCTCCAAAAGTAAAGGAAATGCCTTAAGCCCATTTAATCTTCAAATTCCTTAGCATTTAGGGAAAATTAGTAAATTGTTAAGGAAAAAGTGAGATGGGAAGTTAATGATTTTGACCTTGCTGTGTTCTGAAATTATGCCAATGTAGTGTTCTGCCTTTGCACTTTGTGATGAAAGCAAAAGATTGCAAACATTTTAAAGCCATCATTCATCACATGAGAATTAGCAATGCCATCTACCTACCCTATCTACTTTCTCTACCATTTTCTCTTCTTTATTAGGGTGCACTTAGACTAGCAAACCCTTATCAATCTTCTTTTCCTTTTACATGGAAAATCTATCTATTTCTACACTTATTACATCAAAGGGCTCAGATTAAACTGTTGAGCACCTTTTATTAACTCTACCTATCTACTTATCTTCCAAGATTAAACTGTTTGGTCAGATATTTATTCTCTATTCTACAACATGAAATTGAAAAATGAATGAGTCAAGTTTAAACAGTTTGACTCTTCATAAATTGTGGCAAAATTTTAACAAACTGCACACAATTTTGTTTATTACAAAAAATAAAATAGTAGTGGCATTTGGACTTGCACACTTTCCTGGTCTATTTTTGTTTGGGGTTCATTTCTTTCACTTTTTTGACCATTTTATTCTTTTTACCCTTTGATTTTTCTTTTAGGGTATACCCTCTTTACATTTTTAAAATTTTTTGATTTTTTAAGAATATGGAACACCTTTGCACAAGAAAAAGGTTTGAACATATTGCATAGTTCAATAAGACAATCATGAAAAATGACACCTATTGGTATAGGAGTCTAACAGGTGGAATTTATGATTTAGATGAATAGGTGATTTTCTATTTTCCATTGGGCTATGTGGTCAATATTCTTTGAAAACAGATGAAACTCAAATTATAAATAAAGTGTTATAGGGCAGGATAGGTGAGAAAAATAAAATCTCAAGGTTGAATGGTGAAGTGATTTTTCAATCGGTATCAAGGAGCAATTAAGAATTCCTTAAAATAGATAATGAATAAGGATGAAGAATTCAAACAGGATCATAGAGCGATTAAGAATTCTCTAAACTGGGTATCAAAAGAAAACATAGAAATGTATAACAGTTCAAAGCATAGTGTAAATTTTAAGAAAATTCGGCAGTAAAACTCCTATTATAACATTCAAATTTTGAACACACATAAGTTTATGGAATACTTAGAAAAAGAACATGAACAATTGAAATCTATACTTCAATGTGATAGCTCAACAAATAAATCCTGTAAAGAAGTTTCTTTATAACTTGTCTTGTCTGTCAACTGGAAATGGTACAATAACCCTCAGGTAATAGATCAGTCAGCTATGGAAATATTTAGACATCGACACTTGATACTTCGAATGATGAAGTATTGATACATATCATTACAAAAAATATCTTGTCAACTGACTAGGATTTATTTAAATAAAATAAAATATCTTTATGCAAAAGATAGTGACACCTTTTAACTGATTGATATCTGGTCCTATTTTCTTTGATTGATGTTACCTGTTTGTTTATTTCATCTGTCTTTATTTGACCTGTATGTTCTTTCACCAGTTATAGTAAATCACACTTCTTCGATGTTTCTTCATTTGGGATTTTTATCTTCAACACTTTGCAGTAAATCTCATCTGCCTTTGAATATTTCAAAAATGTAGGCTTATTTATAAAAAGGTGATTTACCTCATGGTGGAGGTAAAAGAAGTTTTCTAAAGTTTGAAGGAACACTTTGCCTGTGGGAACGCCCTTCATTGAGGAACTGTTGGAAGTTTTTTTGGCTACTTCTCCCATCTTCTTATCATAATCTTCATGTGTCATGAATTTATCATTTATTACCAGAGGATTAGGCAGGCCTTTCTGTCTCAATACATCAAACTTTTTCATAAACTTGTTCACTGCGAGTTCCAATGTTTGATATTTCTCTTCAAGTTGTATCATCATATTTCTTTTGGAAATCACTATCTTCACCTCTAAGATAGTCTCTATTCTATCAGTTATCCTGAGTTCTTCTAATTCATATTTGTTTTTGGAATTAAGGAATTTGATTATTTCAGAGGCTTCGTATGGTTTCTTTCCAAGATTGGCTTTGACTTTCTGAATTGCATCACCAGCTTCCTTCACCAAGTCATTCTGCTCAAATATGATCTGTATAGAAGGCCAAATATCATTAATTGAGTTAATGATATTGGCCCACAATTGTTGTTTTTCTTGGACTAAAGGTTCTTTTAGTGACAACTCTTTTTCTAGCTTGTGGATTCTATCAGTCAATCTATTTTATTTCTATACTTATGCTTGATGCAGTACTTCTGCCAATTTCTTTCCATATTATAAGTTTTTTACTTGTTCCTTGAGTTTGTTAATCTCTGTAGTCTGAATGGACATAACTTCCATTGCTTTTATTAATTTGTTGGTCTCATCAGTGGGATGGGTTGTTGGTATTGTTGATGATAGTGCTGATGTTGATGCTGGAGTTGATGTAGACACAAGTGCTGATGTAGATGCTATAGGAATAGAAGTAATGGGAACTGCTTCCATGTTGGCTTGTTTTTTATGCACAAGTTTATCCATTTTTATCTCCATTTCCTTTAGTTGAGATTTCAACTGAATTCTTAGATTAATCATTTCATCCTTTTGATTATATGTTTCCAAAACCTCCTTGGTTTGTGGATGCTCAGTAGTTGGTAATTTTAGTTGTTTCTTCAGTGCAGCTATGTCTGCATTTTTCTTCTTTATAAGTTCTTCTGCTGCTTTGATATATTTTGGATTATAAGCAACTTCTATTACCAAATCTTCTAGTGACTTAATCATGTTATCCATTGCTTGTGATGAGGCTCTCTCTAGCTTTAATTGTGACTATATATTTTCTAGATAATTCCGCAACTTCTGGACACTTAGAGCTTTATGTGTCATGGTTGAATATATCATTTCTCTTGTTTTTTTGTGGAATTCGATTTGGTCAATTAGATGCACATCTTTTTTAATAACTTCAAAGGATGCATTTTTATAATCTTCTAAAGTTTTGGGGGCCTATACCTTTGGTTGTATAAATGTCATCTGCATCTTCCTTGTTTTGAGGTCAAAAGCTGAAAGAAATCTATTCTGATCACTGGGATTTTTCTTCCAGTATTGTGCATATGTAACAGCCTTCAATTCTTCATTTTTGATTTTAATCTCTTTGTATTTCTCCATGATATATTTTTCTTTCTCAACTGGCTTGTTGGATGATGAAATAACTTCACTATTTTTCTTTTGAATCATTTGTGCACTAGAAGTTGATGGAAGAGGTGTTTCTTCTGAATGTGTTGTAGGTGCATCATCTCTGATAACAATATTTTTTTGTTTCAATTGTCTCTTCCTGCTCTATTACTGGATTTAGCTTTGTTTTCTTTCTGTACATAAGCTTGAATTTACTATTAGATGTAGTTTCTGCTGAATAAGAGCCTTCTTCTCTAGCCCTTTTTGAATTTATGTCCAGTGGAGCTGGAGTAAGCAGGATGGAACTAGTATCAAGATGCTTCTCTACCTCCTGTAGAGTTTTTTCCAACCACTCTGACTGGTTGGAAAATTTCTCAATCTCAGGCTAGATTCATAGATGAAAGGGGTGAGTTAAAACTTAATTCTGAATTTACTTACGACACCCAAGGGGCCATATGACCATTTGAAACTGTTGCTAAACTTTAAATCTTGTAGGCATCTATCTTCTTCCTTTCCATCATTTCTATTGTTTCATATAAAAGGCCCTAATTGGTTTTCAATCTTGAATTGAGTTTTCTTTTTGGCTGAAATGAAATTGATCTCATCAGAATTCAAGATCTTCCTAATATACTCCAAAGAAAATATCTTCATTGGGAGGTATTTGGGAATTTTATAAGGAAGTAGTTCGCTTCCATACACTCTGATATCTGTATGATTCTGGTATAAATATCAGTATTTTATTTTTCTCTAATATGATAACTGTACAACCTTTTTTATTTCTTCACTAATTCTGGACTGAACGCTATTGCTAAGCACATTAACTACTGGATATACAAAAGAATCAATAAAGTCTTTGAAACTAAATTCACTGGAATCATTTCTTATCAAGGATTTCCAAAAGATAATAGACTCGGGATTACCCTCTGTGTCCAGTTTTTCTAGGTTGATTTCAAACCTTTCTGATTGAAAATATATAAACAAATGAAACTATACTGATGATTATTTGAACACTCCTTCTTCTAGCATTTTTATCATCTGATCATGCATGGCATCTGCTAGGATTTGAGAAAAGTTGAAAATTATAGATGGAGGTTGGCCTAGACAAAATATGGAGAGGAAACCAAGGATGGATTCATCTACATGCTCATCAGTGAAATATCCTAAAATACAAAACAACATGGTCACAATTTGTTTTATTCTTTCTGGGAACATGGTAGCAGAGTATGGTGGGTTTTTTTTATGAAATTCAGTTGATTCAGGGAGGAAAGTCTGAAAGATTTGATACCTTTTAAGGAAATCTAACTTTAGGTAAATCTCAGTGACGGTCTCAATGGAGAAAGGCACTCCCTCTGGTTATGATTGAATCTGCAGTATTTGATTAATGGATTGAGTAATGATGGTAAATAGGATTTCTTCGCTAGGAGTGACTATGGCTCTTTCATCTAGCAAATAGTTGATTTGGCACAGTCTGATGAGTTCAGGGAACTGATAGGTTTGTGTAAATGTGTACTTTGGTAGGTCAGAGTCCAAGAGATGAATATCATCTGCCTGAACAGCAAATGTGTCATGGCTCCAGCAATGGAGCTCCAAAAGGTTTCTATAAATCACAGTGTCATTTATTTTTAAGTCCTTATCAGCTAAATGACTGTGGTTAACATCTAACAAGGGTGGTATCAAAGGGTTTACAGTTTGGATGCTTTGGGAAGCCATCAATTTGGTTCAATTATTGAATTAATAAGCTTATTTTATGGTGTTGAGTATTCAAAATTACATGGAATATGAAATATTTGATTGTATAAGGGGTCCAATTAGTAGTTGGGCTTCAATTCTGGTTGGAAATGGATTTTTTAATTTCTTTCGCAAATCAATAGAAATAATGAAATAACAGTATTGTGGGGTTATTATATTTCTTTGAAAAATGGGGTTTATCGCATGATGCAGGGGTTTTATTATTTCAAATAGTGGTGGTTTATCGCACGCCTTGGAAGTGGTTTGGTGGTATATCACACAGTAAAAGGTGGTTTAGTGGTTTGGGAATGGGGGGTTTGATAGAATGAGGAAGCGTCACATGGCATGGGAGCAGGGGAATGAAACCACCCATTTCGCACCCCCCCCCTTCTGTTTTAAACTTCTAATAGTGGGGAGTGTGAAAGGGATTGGAGACCGTTAAATCTAATCAATGGAGATCGAGAGGTAGGAGGATTTGGTAGTTTTCAAAGAGAGGTGGGGTCGAGTAATTGATAGGCGGAGGGTTAAAAATAGAGTGGGTCAGGTAATATATATGCGGAGTTTTAAAATGAAATGGGGGGTTTATGAAATATATTTAAGCAGGAATTTTAAGAAGTATATTAGGTGGAGGGGTTAAGTAAAAAAGGGGGGTCCACTTAATGCTTTGTGCTTTTAAACTTTGAAAAAGTGTGTTTTTTTTTTATGAAAACATAAAGTTAGTCAATGGGAAAAGGGGGTTTTCATAAGGGAAAGGTGATTTTCAAATGGGAAATGGATTTTAGCAAGGGGAAGGGTTAGAAAGATATTATTAATAAGTGAAAAACAAAATGATGCTTCTATAACTTTTGAAAAGTATTCAACTTATCCTTTATTTATCCTAACATTTTCTCTTTCCTTTATTGGGTGCATTTGAGCTTTCTGACCCTTTTATTTTATTTTGATAAGAAAAATAACTTATTTCTAACCTTATATCTTCCAATGGCTCAGATTAAACTTATGATCTCATTTTTATTCAGCATCTAACTATTGATTAGCCGTGATAAAATGGTTTGGTCAGATATTTATTCACTAATTATTCTAACATAAAATTTAAAGGCATGAATGATCATGATTAGATTACATGATCATCATGAATTGTGGCATTTTGGACAAGTTGTACACAATTTATTTGCAAAAGTAAAGTAAATTAAGAGTAGTGGCATTTGAATGTGCAACACTTTCAGAATTTATTTTTGTTTCTTTTTATGGGGTTCATATTTTATATCTTTTTTTATCTTTCTTTCTTTTGGTCCTTTGATTATTCTTTTAGGTCATACCCTCTTTTCATTTTTTAATATGAAAACATTTGCAGAAAGAAAAGGTATGTACAATATTAAAAGACTTAACATAGCGAATTCAAAATTATGATCCCTATTATTATAGGACCCTAACAGTGACTCATGACTTGGGGATGGCATCTCCTTATGAGATGTCAAGAAATTTCTGATGAGTGGCCTTGGAAATTTGGCTTTACTTTTCTTGGAACTTCTTTATGTAATCTCCTTTATTCAAACATATGATGTTATATCTTTTAAAGATTCAATTTTTCCTCTTTAGGCTTCAAATTTACAAGATAATCATCCACTCCAATCTAAACTTTGTTATGGTATTTACAATGAGTAAAATAGAACAAATGAACTACTGATTAGTCTGGTGAAAAATGGTGCTTCAGCATTCGACCATTGACTGGTCCACTTGGTAAATCTATCCCATTTAACTCTCTCAAGAAAAATGTAATATTCCTAATTAGTCCTAAGCTAATTCAAATATTCAATTTTTATTTATTTATTTGCTTGAAGAATAAAAGTGTAAAGGAGGTCCATAATACTCCTAAACAGTGAATAAATCAATGCTAAATGTAAAAAGGCTAAATATTGGTTGTTTAAACAAGAACCCTTAGGTGTTAAAGGGGCTGGATGTTTTGACTGAGTCAACCTTGACCAAATCTACAACGTTGTCTTGGAGCAGTGGCCATCAATGAGGCACAATGCAGTTTTATTTGGAGATGGATTGTGTGAAAGAAGCTATTTCATTGAAGGTGGTTTAGGTTTTACAAGCTCTTAACTTATAAAAGGAAGAGGATGGAAGCATGAGAAGGTTGTTTATGATCATGTATTTCTGAATATATTGTCTGTTTATACATATATCATTCTCTTGTTGTTTAGCTGAGAATAGTGTTGTTTAGCACTGGGTGTTCCTGATCGGGAATCCCACCTCTTTCCTTGAGAGGCCTCTTGGAAGATTTTGCATTGCATATTCACTATCTGGCTAAAGGCAAAGCTTCTTCTTCCAACTACAATGTAGATCCTGTTGAGGGTTTGGTTGTCTTTGAAAGTTGCAACAAGTGGAGGCTAGATCTACTCAGATCTAGACCATTTCAGTGCTCCTTTTCAGTGGGGAAGGCTTCTATCCCATTGGCAAGAGAGTATTGGAAGATTGGAGCTTCATTTCCTGATCTTGGCATGTGGCCAACCATGTTCTAAACCCTACATCGCAACATTGCTTCTATAACTGCGTTATTCCTGTAGGTGTTGTTGTAGGTTTTTTTGGCACATCATTTGGAGAGTTGGTTTTCAAGTGTTGGGGATCTGTCCTTCCATTTGAAGATCCATTGAAGAAGGATCTATGTATTGTTAATATCAGATCTGATCTGTATATTTCTTAATATTTCTAAATCACTGAATATTGTTGTAGATCTGAAACTTAGATCTTAGATCTACTACTTGTACAAGGTGTTTTGCTCAAAACCCCGTGGGTTATTGATAGAAGAGCCTCTATAGTGTATGGATCTGTTGTAGATCTGAGTTTTCATACACTTATATGCTCTAGATATGAAATGTAATCAAAATTTATTGCAGCCTAATAAAATAATGTTGTGAAGCTCTTTCCATTCTATGTATATGGTTGCAGCACCTCTTTTTGAGTTTTTTTTCTTCTATTGGTGACTTGTATTTCCAACTATGCATCTTATGGGCCTCATCGTACATCTATTTTGCTACTGTAAATACATTTAGAAGGTATCCTTATTGGCCTCCTTATTTTTTTTAGATGATCATCATTATTTCTCTGCATATATGTCTTGTATTGCTGCATTCCCCATTTGGGAATATTACAGTGGTATCAGAGCATCATCTCGGCACAGCCTGTGCTTTCTAAGAAGCAAAAATTTCTTCTGAGAAATAAGAACCTCTTATTGACATAGAGAAGAGGTATATCAAGAGAAGGCAGAAGAATAAATTTTATTACACCAATGACAATGAAGACAAGGGTAAAGCCCTGGTATCTAGAAGTGAAGAAGAAGAAAAGGATTTTCCTAATATCCTTCTTAGAGCCATGCAAGATTTTTCTAGGGAGATCAAAGATATGAGATTAGACAAAATCAAAGAATCCCCTAAAGGATTTCATCTTGGAGAAAGCTCTGGCATGTCTCATCACTGGAATGATCAACCATTGGATCAGCCACAAGTTTCCCAATGCTCTACCATGCCTACCTTTTTGGCTGTGGGAAATGAAGGGTTTCAAGAGAAAGAATCCCTTGAAGACTATTTTGGAGAGTATGAGTCTCAAAATCAGAGATTCAAAGATCACTTGAGTTTTCAGGATTTTTTTCACCTCAAGGACAAAAGAAGACCAAGGCATCATCATAGAGGTGGTGGGTTCATTCAGAATCATGATCGACATCACTCTATGGGCAGATTATTTTTACCTAACTTTTATGGGTCATCCAAGTGTTTTGCCAAAGCATGGGTAGAAAAACTTGACATCTAATTTCAGTTGAACAAGGTTCCAGAGATGGTGGCTATCAAAATTGTAGTGCTGCACTTTGAAGGTGAAGCACATGATTGGTGGTTCCATGGCTTGTCTACATTGGGTCACTCCAATGTGACTACATATTTAGAGTTCACTAGAAGGTTGGTGGAAAGATTTTATAGAAGAGATCCGGAGGCACCATTCATGAGCCTTGCAAAGTTGAAACAATCAGGTAATACAAAATCTTACATTTCTAAATTTTTAATATTATCTATTATGGTTCCTGATTTGTCTGCAGAAAGAAGGGTGTACATGTTCATTGATGGTTTAGATGAACCTCTTCATGGGTTTGTTAAATCTACCAAGCCCACTACCCTGCATGATGGTATTGAAAGGGCTAGAGACCTTCAAGATGCCTTGCCAAAATCAAAGTCAATGTTTCAACATAAGCTCTCTTTTCCTTGAAAGGGAAAGGATGAAAAAGATACTCCTTCCGAGGAGAGCTCATACAAGAAGCCTCTTAATGATGAAGTCCAGAGAGATCTAAGAAAAAGGAAGCTATGCTTCACTTGCCAAGAATCATGGGCACCTGGACATAGATGTGATGCTGGAAAAGCACATTACATAGAGTTCTTCTCAGATGTTGAGGAGGAAGAAGAAGATGAACCAAGAAGAGGTCACAACGCTGACACTGCAGGAGGAGAGCCAACATTATCAGGATGGGAATGGAGCATTTGCTCCTATTGGAGGGGCTCTTGTATCTTTGAAATGAGTACCTAAGTACTTGACCTTAAGATTTCAAGGTTCTATCTTGAATCAGAGGGTTTCTGTACTGATTGACAGTGGGGCTACCCACAATTTCATTGATGCCCAACTAGTGCAAAGGAGGGAAACACCCACTGATGCTTTTAAGGGATTCTCTTTTTTGGTCCAAGGAGATAGAACAATGCAATGCATGCATTATGTCCCATCACTTTCAGTCACCATGGGGACTTATACATTGGTTGATCACTTCTTTTTGGTTGACATACCAGACACCAATGTGATTTTGGGTGTTCAATGGTTTATTACATTAGGGAAAGTCACCACTAATTGGGAAGCTTTGCAAATGGAATGGGTGGACAAGTTTTAAAAAGGTAAATCCCGTCTACGGACAGAGGCGATCCCTCTAGCCCTAGAATGGGTCTATAAACAAAGAGACATGCTAGAGTGTTGATTCCTTATTATTGAATGAAAAGAGGACATGGCAGATCGACCTACCTTGGATCCAATGTTCTTGTCGTAGTTGTAGTGGTGGTGGCCTCTCGCTCCTGCCTCAACAAGTCACAATCCTTCTGCAATCATGCTCGAATACCTGCACATATATCAGCAAACAAGAACAACATACGACATAATAACTTCATTCATAACTACTAGCTAGTCAAAGAGGGCTAAGCATATTGCATTAAACAAATGACACAACACAAAATGGGAACCAAACAATAGTCACATGTATGTATTGATATAAGGAAGAGGTACAACCAAGACTTTTACGTCGCACTCTCTTCCAGAGGGGTTCAGCCGAAGCGCATCTCAAATACTCGTCAAGGGATTTAGATGAGATGAAGTCATGGGCTTAATCTCTCTCAACGAAGTTCTTCCTTGTTCTATCTCTTCAACAATTTAGCTATAGTGTACTCAATTCTCCATGTTCAGCTAGCTTATGCAAGGAGAGATAGCTTCTTTTTATAGAGGAAAAGGATGAGGTTAGGATCCCTAAAAAGGTGGAAGGGAGGCCTATCCTTTAGGAGGTTCCCATAAGAGGTGGAAACCATAAACTAAAGGAGGGATTCCGTGGTTATTCAATCCAACCACTCCTAAGGACTCATCCTAAAAGTTGTTGGAGTGGACTATCTACCTCTATTTTTAAAAACATTCCATAAACATCTCAGCGTGGGTGGCTAACTGAGACAGAGCACCAACTGGAACGGTGCCCAGTGTTAATATTCCTCATCGACGCGAGGGTGGAACTGACTACTCGCGCCAAGGAAAAAACAAGGGTTTTTTAATCTCTGCTTAGGGAATTTTCAACAGAAGGAATATTTCTCTCATGTAAATGGATCAATGATGGTCTTTGCAAGGCATGACTGTAGTATATCTAGGGGGATAATATACGGTACAGAGGGAGGTACCTAAGGGAATAATATGATGTAATAATATAAGAATGATAAATAATTGGGCCATAGTTAATAAATAAAGTCGTTAACCCACATTATGTAAGGGACCACATGTAGCTAGGGAATAAAGTGATAAGCCCATTGTATTGGATGTATGGTATTGAGATACCCATGGTATTGCATCTATGAAACCTATATAGAGGCTAGAGTCTCTCCATTGAGAGATGTCAAGGATTATTGTATGGGAAAGCATATGGCTTGTGGAGTGATCTCCTTCCTTAAGGAGTGAATGTATGGTGTTGCCCTACCTCAAGGGTTTTGATATTAATGAAGGTCTGAAGTTTTATCTTCTATAGTATTATTTCTTGGGTATATTTTCCATTTCTATACATTTTCTTGTCAGATCTATTGCAAGCAGTATCAAAGCACTTTCTTGGGCAGAGTTTGGAGATTTGTTTTTTCATTTTTTTCAGGAAATTTTTGGACAATTTCAAAAAAAAAATTAGTCGAATCGGAGTCCGGATGAGGGTGATATCGCTGATTTAAATTCAGTTGTGTTGCAGAAATGTTTCTAACGGAAATTTGTGTACGGAGACTCTCCTAACCATTTTAGTAGATTCTAGTGCACAATTTTAGAAAACCAATTAAAGATCTAAGCTCCCCTTGAAAAATCACCCGATTTCAAAAAAAAATCGGTCAAATCGGAGTTCGGATGAGGGAGTTATCACTGATTCAAAATCAGCCATTCTTTCAGAAATTTTGTGATGGCAGGACAGTTGCAGCGCAAATCTGTGTTTCCAGAGTGCCTAGATCAGGATTTTAGTCATGTCGTTAGATGCAGAATGGCTATTCCATTTTTGAAAATGGGCTATATTAAGGATTCTGAGTTATATTGACCGAGTAATGTCCATTTTAAATTTTTGCCAAAGTAAGTAATTTTCTTCAAAACCCTTACTTTATTTTATGGATTCTTGCAAGATGAAGTTTATAGGAAAAGATGATGACCCTACTATTGAAGATTTTTTACAATATCTCAAGGCTCAATACCGAAATTTTTGGATATGCTCTATAGGGCTTCATATGAAAGATGAGGCAAATAAATGGTGGACCTCACTTGACAGCGCAGTGAGGAAACTTCTCGAGAAAAAACTTGAAAAAGTCATTTTGGACAAGTGGTCTAAAGCCGGAAAGAAGGACACTAAGAGACATAAAGACTTATTTTCTACTAATATTTCCATATTACAGGTTAATGGAAGTATTCAGAAAGAGAACATCATTGTGTCTATCATTCCTAGTTGCAAGCATAATTGTATCAATGTTAATTTGGCTAAAAAATTGCAAGTTCCAACAAAACATATTGAAAACACACAGGTTGATAATGAAGATGTTCAAATTTATAAAGATTTGAAGATTTCTATGGATAAGTATGTGTTGCATTTTGATTTTTATGCTTCAGATATGGCTGCTGTGGATGTTGTTTTGGGACACCCTTGGATGGAATCCATTGGTACTATCAATTTTAATGTGCAAAAGAAATTCATGAAGCTCTGGTATAAAAAGAAGAAAATTATATTGCACGATATTTTCATTAGGAACCGTGGAGAGACTAGGGAGGAAGAAGTGCAAATCTCTAATGACACAGACACATCAGATGATGAGCCTTTGATGGTAGACAGCCAAACACAGACATCAAAGCAAGTACCAACAAAAGAACCTGACACCACTCCATCACCAATAATGGAGGAATTAATGAAAGATGTTCCATCAGTTAAAGCTTCAACATATCACCACCCGCATCACCCAGCAAGACAACAACCAGCAAGGTGGCAACAGATTAGCAACAAGGAAAACAACCCCTGGATGACACATAGAGAGGTGCGACGATCCACCCACAACACATCAACACAGAAGAACCACCAGAACCTGCTTCCATCGCAAGCGAGCGAGGCATCAACTAGATCGAGTGTTCACATTTCTCTTGGATGGCTGGATGCACGTGAATGGTATCAATGGAATACTCTTTTGAGTAGATCTTATTATTTGTGTTCTTCTCATGTTTCGGGGACGAAACATGTTTAAGGGGGGTGTAATGTAGTGTACCTAGAGGGGATAATATAGGGTACAGAGGGAGGTACCCAAGGGAATAATATGATGTAATAATATAAGAATGATAAATAAATGGGCCATAGTTAATAAATAAAGTTGTTAACCCACATTATGTAAGGGACCACATGTAGCTAGGGAATAAAGTGATAAGCCCATTGTATTGGATGTATGGTATTGAGATACCCATGATATTGCATGTATGAAACCTATATAGAGGCTAGAATCTCTCAATTGAGAGATGTTAAGGATTATTGTATGGGCAAGAATATGGCTTGTGGAGTGATCTCCTTCCTTAAGGAGTAAATGTATGGTGTTGCCCTACCTCAAGGGTTTTGATATTAATGAAGATCTGAAGTTTTATCTTCTATAGTATTATTTCTTGGGTATATTTTCCATTTCTATACATTTTCTTGTCAGATCTATTACAAGCGGTATCAGAGCACTTTCTTGGGCAGAGTTTGGAGATTTGTTTTTTCATTTTTTTTGCAGGAAATTTTTGGCCAATTTCAAAAAAACAAACAGTCGAATCGGAGTCTGGATGAGGGTGATATCGCTGATTTAAATTCAGTTGTGTTGCAGAAATGTTTCTAACGGAAATTTTTGTACGACGGCTCTCCTAACAGTTTTAGTAGATTTGGGTGCACAATTTCAGAAAACCAATTACATATCTGAGCTCCCCTTGAAAAATCACCCGATTTCAAAAAAAAATCGGTCAAATCGGAGTCCGGATGAGGGAGTTATCACTGATTTAAAATTAGCCATTCTTTCAGAAATTTTGTGAAGGTAGGACAGTTGCAGCGCAAATCTGTGCTTCCAGAGTGCCTAGATTGGGATTTCAGTGATGCGGTTAGATGCAGAATGGCTATTCCATTTTTGAAAATGTGTTATATTAAGGATTTTGAGTTATATTGACCGAGTAATGTCCATTTTAAATTTTTTCCAAAGTAAGTGATTTTCTTCAAAACCCTTACTTATTTTATGGATTCTCGCAAGATGAAGTTTACAGGAAAAGATGATGACCCTACTATTGAAGATTTTTACAATATCTCAAGGCTCAATACCAAAATTTTTGGATATGCTCCATAGGGCTTCATCTGAAAGATGAGGCAAATAAATGGTGGACCTCACTTGACAATGCAGTAAGGAAAGTTCCCGAGAAAAAACTTGAAAAAGTCATTTTCGACAAGTAGTCTAAAGTTGAAAAGAAGGACACTAAGATACATAAAGACTTCTTTTCTACTAATATTTCCATATTACAGGTTAATGGAAGTATTCAGAAAGAGAACATCATTGTGTCTATCATTCCTAGTTGCAAGCATAATTGTATCAATGTTAATTTGGCTAAAAAAATGCAAGTTCCAGCAAAACATATTGAAAACACAAAGGTTGATAATGAAGATGTTCAAATTTATAAAGATTTGAAGATTTCTATGGATAAGTATGTGCTGCATTCTGATTTTTATGCTTCAGATATGGCTACTGTGGATGTTGTTTTGGGACACCCTTGGATGGAATCCATTGCTACTGTTAATTTTAATGTGCAAAATAAATTCATGAAGCTCTGGTATAAAAAGAAGAAAATTACATTGCACGATATTTGCATTAGGAACCATGCAGGGACTAGGGAGGAAGAAGTGAAAATCTCTAATGACATAGACACATCAGATGATGAGCCTTTGATGGTAGACAGCCAAACACAGACATCAATGAAAGTACCAACAAAAGAACCTAACACCACTCCATCACCAATAATGGAGGAATTAATGAAAGATGTTCCATCAGTTAAAGCTTCAACATATCACCACCCGCATCACCCAGCAAGACAACAAGCAGGAAGGTGGAAATGAATTAGCAACAAGGAAAACAACCCTTGGATGACACATGGAGAGGTGCGACGATCCACCCACAACACATCAACACAGAAGAACCACCAGAACCCACTTCCATCTCAAGCGAGCGAGACATCGATTAGATCGAGTGTTCACCTTTCTCTGGGATGGTTGGATGCACGTGAATGGTACTAGTGGAATACTCTTTTGAGTAGATCTTATTATTTGTGTTCTTCTTATGTTTCAAGGACGAAACATGTTTAAGGGGGGTGTAATGTAGTATATCTAGGGGGGATAATATACGGTACAGAGGGAGGTACCCAAGGGAATAATATGATGTAATAATATAAGAATGATAAATAATTAGGCCATAGTTAATAAATAAAGTGGTTAACCCACATTATGTAAGGGACCACATGTAGTTAGGGAATAAAGTGATAAGCCCATTGTATTGGATGTATGGTATTGAGATACCCATGGTAACTACCCATGGTATTGCAAGTATGAAACCTATATAGAGGCTAGAATCTCTCCATTGAGAGATGTCAAGGATTATCGTATGGGCAAGCATAGGGCTTGTGGAGTGGTCTCCTTCCTTAAGGAGTGAATGTATGGTGTTTCCCTACCTTAAGGGTTTTGATATTAATGAAGATCTGAAGTTTTTTCTTCTATGGTGTTATTTTTTGGGCATATTTTCTATTTCTATACATTTTCTTGTCAGATCCACTACAATGACACTACTTATTGATCACAGAAATGACCCTCCAATGGGCAAGATGGGAATTACAAGGACAGTGACAAAATGATGTGTAAAAGATGCCCCCTAAAGCATGAGGTCTGAGGGAGAGAGAGGGGCGAAATGTTTTATGAGAACGCGTTCGAAGTAAACACCGCTATCAGGAAAACCTGCAATTACAAATACAACTAATATCTCTGATACATGAACTCGTGGTATGGGCGTAGCCATCCATAATAGAGTGCATAAGGACTGAGATCCGAGGTATGGATGTAGCCATCTAGCAGTAAGGACCAACAAATAGACTCAGGTATGGTCGCATCCATCCAATCAAAAGAGTCATGTAATAATTCATGATAATGCACAAGAATCCGCAGCCTGGATTTTATCATACAAAACCCAGGGTCTTGCACTCCATCTCGACCCTAAGAAGTACAAATTCAAACATACAAATATATGAGCTAAAGTCGAACATGCAGGAAAATCATCTGATTACCAACCAATGATGGAAGCTATTAACAGACGCGAGAGAAACCACCAATAATGACAATGGCCCTCAAGTTACGAGAGGTACAATCCACGAAATGTGAACAGTGATCTGACATCGAACACCTGCAGAATCACTCGATTCATGGCCAATGATGTGAACCTTGCATCGAATGCGAAGAACCTGTCATTGAGGCATGCAGGATCCAAGGTACCAGAAGGGATTCTTTAGATCAGATTCCTAGATAATGATCTAAAGTCAACAGGAAGTGACCTCATCGAAGGAGGGCCATAATCTTTCCAACATCATCGACACGAGACAAAGGAACATGATGATATTGAATCAGGACCAACAGAGAATTGGAGGGAGTTTGAAAAATGCAGAGGCAAACTTCTCTTGAACATATCAGTGACACGACACTGGATTTGGTAGTATTTTACATCAAGAGATCTGAGGTCATGATGACATGGCAAAGAGAAGATGAGAGGTCAAAAGAGATTACCCAAACACATGGAGGAAAAAATGATGAAATGAGATGTCCCCAACCCGACACGAATGCAGATGAGTGTCATGTTCAAGAGCGACATACTGCCGACACAACTATAATCTGGTTCAATTTCCCCCCACCATTTCTGGCGAGTACCCCAGTTATTTTTTTAAACAATATTTAAGAGGATAGTATATGTTTGCAATGTAAGTTTGTCCTTCAGAAAAATCCAGCCTAGTACCTTTTACGAGCCCTAGGAATGAGGAACTCGAGTAATGTCATAATGACGAAGTCCGATGTCATCAAGATTTATCGAGTCTGACAAAGAGAGAACTCGGCATCTTTTCATGTTTAGACATTTTGAAAAGAAGGTAGAAAAGAAAACTCCAGCATGGCTCTTTTCTTAAATACTGTCTTAGATCCGAAAAGGTAGAAAACAATATCTAAAAGAACCTCGTAGTCGTGATAGGCTAAGCTATTCTTTTTTCATAAATAATCCATCCCAGCCCAAAAAAGGGGTAAACACATGCTAGGTAGATATCACTTCACAGCCATTTAACAAGTTCAAAATGACAAGAGTCTCAGCGATATTTTCAATTTTAGAGAGTCAGAAAAGAGTTGAAAGATGACTCCAGTAGTGATTTTTTCGTGTTTTTACCGAGTCTGAAAAAGTATAAAATATAACTCGTTACTTCATCACTATGGCCTGAAAACCTGTCGCTGCACAAGAGATACGTTTAAAACCCATTTCTTGAAAATAATATAATAAAATAATCGAAAAACATGTCTTAAAACCTAATTAGGGTTGTGAAAAGTTATAAAGTTCCAAAAATGGTAAAAATAATTACTTTTCACTTTTTACTTCTTGTGGAGCAATAGTTACCCATTTTACAGCGTGATCTTGCAGCGACGATTGCGGAAAATCCAGCTAACCAATCTCGAATCCATCAGTTCCAGGTAAGATCCAACATCCTTCCCTTTAATTTAAGTCTTCTTTTACTACCTACAACTCTCAATTTTGATTTCTGGAAGAGGAAATGTAAATTTTAGGGCACAGTAGTCGGCGCGAATTTTGGGCACGGACTTGCGCCAATCGCCCATTTTTCTGAACTAGGGCGCACCCATTAGCGCGAATTTTTCAGAAACAGTCGCACCAACCGTGTTGACCATTTTTGTTTAAATAATGCAAGTTAAAGACCCATTTTTTTACAAATCCAAGTTTCTAAAATAGCTAATACTATCCATATGAACATGTTTGCAGGTATAAAGCGACAAAATGGTAATCGAATGGAAAGAATTGGAACACAACGAAGAGGACGAGCTTGTCATGGAAAATGAGAGATGCATGGAAGCTCTCAAAGACTGTGGATTGAAAAAATTCTTCTTGACACTGTGTCTTCGAGCTCAACCGGAGCTGCTACAGTATTTGATCAGCATATGGGATGAGAATCAGCAAAAGTTTATCCTTCGAGATCAGGAACTTGAGATTGATGTTTCTGATGTCTACTTCATAACAAGACTATCGCGGAGGGGAACAACACCAATCCTAACCAACACCCATCCTTTCATGGAGAGCATTTCCATGGTGATTGACAGGGTATGTCCAAGGGCACGAAAGGGATCAGGAAGTTGAAAATTCGATATCTATACTATCCCAGATTTAGAACTAAAAATAGTGCTACATACCATCACATGAGCTGCGGGATCACAGGCACCGCAAGAAGCAACAAAGACACAGCTACTTCTTGTTGTAGATTTCTTGACACCGACCATATTAAACTAGGCAAAGGCCATGACAATAAATATGAAATGCTAGTTAACAAAGTGCAAGAAGACAAAATCGAAGCAATTTGGTTATGGGTCTATCATGGTATCGTTCTTCCTGGAACGACTACCAATATTCCAGCATCAGGAGGTCATAGTCCCGATGCCACCAGCGAGGGAACTGCTAGGGTTGTATAATAATAGGGTTCATAATTTTTGAATTGAATTTGATAGTCTTGTAAATATGTACATACCTTGCTTTCTGCAAGTTGTTTTCCCATATTTTGAAAATGAAAAATAATAAAAAAATGAAAAGAGGGTAAAAGTCCTAAAAGGAATATCAAAGGACTTAAAAAAAGATAGACCCCAAAAGAAAAAGAAGAAGAATAAAACATGACAGTGAGCAAGTCAAAATGCAACTACTATTTAATTTTACTGTAAGAATAATGATTATGTGCATATTGTCAATAAATGCCATAATCCATGATCAGTTAAACAGTTTAATATTAAATTTTCATGCTTTGAATTTCATGTTTTACATAGAGAATAAAGATATTTCAAACAGTTTAAACTTGACATATTAGTAGATAGTTAGAAAATAAATGAGGAGCTAAACACTTTAATCTGAGCCCTCGGATGAAATAAGTTTAGACTTGGATAGTTTTTATTTTTTGAAAGAAAATTGGTTTAGGGTTGCAAGCCTAAATGCAGCCATGAAAATGAAGTAAAAATGTTAGAAATAATGATGGGTAGGTAGAAATCAGTTGTGGAAGCATGTAATAAAGCATCATCAGGAAACAATTACTAATTTCCCTTCCCCCACAGTGATTCAGTATTCTAAACCTTCAGTTAAAAATCCTCAGAGAATTTCTCTCACTTCTTTTGGGACTGGACCCAAGGCTCGATAACTGATTGGTGAAATATACTAAATTCCTTACAGAAAACCCATTTTCATCAACATATACCCTTCATCCATAATCATGATCCCTTTTCCTAAGTAAAAACCAATTTTTACTTAGTAAAAGTGTTATAGGTCAATTTGGGCATCATTCCCAATGACCTGGTTAACTGGGAATCATCTCTAGGACCAATGACTAAGGGTCTATCATTCCCTATCATTTCAAGTTGCTACATGCCCTAAGGCAACAACAAGACAAATCAAGCATGACTTTCATCAAGCAAATGTTTCCAAGGTTTGAAGTTTATTATATAACATGTGGGAGCTCATCAACACTACCTCTAAGGGGACTAAGTGTGTTGCATATGCAGGTAGCCCCATGCAAGGTTGCTTTGCAAAGCACTTCCCGACATCTATGGGTGCATTGGTCACATTGGGAGAGAAATTCTCATTGTTCCAGAATCTCCACTTGGCTAGTGCCTTCTAGAAGAGTTCACATGTGTCAAGCTTCGAATCCAAGTGTCCATTTGAAATCTACATGACTGGGAACATGTCTTGCCTATTATTGGAAAGTCATTGATTGCAAAAAAACCTTCAGTTCATCTATAAATTGAGCACAGGTCTGAGTGTTTGAGAAGGAAGAATTTGAGTAGAGAAATGCTGGAGGATTTTCAATTGAGAGTTAGATTTGTGTAACAGCTGCTGGAGAGATTTATACTGTGATGGGGCTGAGGATCGTTGCTGGAAGGTTCTCTTCAAATCAGTAATTTGGTTGTAACCTCTCCTTCTATCATCAATAAATAATACAACTTACTTTTCTATATGCATCTGTATTGGCTTTGATTTTCCATATTGCAAGATCTTAGTTGATGTATATTGTTTATGCTTTACTGATTTAGCTAACTAACTTGAATAGACATCTGTATTATTTCTATCTTCTGTTGTTTTAGTGTTCTTTCTTGTAGGAAGCATTTTTCCTACAAATCACTTGAATTTGAAGCTACAATGGAAGCGGCAGAAGGAGCCATTTAGAAGCGCTTGGATTAAAAGTAAGCCTCTATTCCTTTCTGTGTGTCTGTTTTGAGTTAGGAAAGGTAGTCATATAGTCTTTAATCTGTTGTTCTAGATTGTAATTTGTCTAGGGAACCATGTTTTATCCGTAATTCACAATTCTGGCCCAAGAAATTGACGACTCCGCTGGGGATGATTTCTCTTAGATCTAGGTGACTAAGCCTCTGATTTTCTTTGTTTATCCACCTAGTAGTTGTTACACACAAATATTAAAATTTTTCAAAGACAGTGAGTTAAACAGTAGTATCTTTCCTTATACACTGCGTCCAGCGCACCCTTAGATAGGACATAGTGCTTTGCATAGCATTGTCTCCCTTTTAGGCCTGCGTTGCAGAGCACTATCTCCCCTTGGAGACTGCGTTGACTCCTGGAACCACCCAGATTCCTTTGAATTTGCCTTTGCAATTTGCTTCAGTTTGTTTTCTGCTATGTTTTGAAAAGTTTGATCCTCATATTGACCAGTGACTCTATATACTTCTTCCTCCTTTGATTGAAAATTTGTTCAATGTTTGTTCAAAAAAGTTTTTCTTTATCATTGACAAGTTGATTTCAAAGTATTTTTTATGGCCGCATTAAGAATCATTTGCTCTCGAAATAGGAAATTGTTGTAAAATCTTCATTTCCTTGATAGGAGAAATTGTTGTTGAAATCCTCATTTTTCCTTCAAAAGAGAAATTGTTGTTTGTATTCTTCATTTCTCGAAAGTAAAAGGCATTTCAATTGTTGATTTAGTGCACCTAGTTTCTTTTCTGCATTCATAACATTAAGGAAACTGAAAAGAAAAACTTGCATTTGCATGTAAAATTTTTGTGTGTTTTGCAAAAAGGAAAATTAGGAAATCTACATTTAGTTTGTGATCATTGATTTTTTTTTCCCATTGATTTGTTTTCTCACAAATTATTTGCTCTCTTCCCTTAGTAGCTAGGTTTTTCATTGAAGAAACTGAAAGTGAAATATTTATTATCATTTTTAGTTGCATTTTAGGAATTTTCCAATACATCATCGCATTGAACCTTTAAAAGGAAAATTTTACGCAAGATCGACATAAAATTAATCTCAATTTACCTAACAAAGCATTGGAACCATAACAATAACATTTAGAAGGTCTAGGCTAGAGACATGTTCCGACGTTGTAAAACATAGTAGTTGTCGTTAACTTGTCTGCGATACATTTCGAGTGTGATACCTCACTCCATGTACGTAAGTATATCGTAGCTCGTCCACATACTTTTGGGTATATCGGGCAGTGTTATAGTACGATAAGTATAAAGGGGTGCTCTCACTATGCGGTTTCGCATCAGACAGCACTAATACGGACTTGGGCCTCCACGTACCTTCGGGTATATTTGGGAGGACAAATTTTAGGTGCTATCCATACATAGTGAACCGAGTCAGATACCTTGTAAATTTTGATACACCGAACACAACATTCGGGGAGATTGCCTGCCCGTACTTCTTAGTTTGCCAGGAGTATTCTGCAATTCATAGTTTCTTGGTAAACCCTTTTGCCTAGCATTACCATTTTATTTTGTTTATTTGTTTTTGGTTAAAATTAATCAGTAATCATGGAAGAAAAAAATCCTTTCCCCTGTCGTTCACGTAGACTTGTGTTAAAACCACCTTTACCACCAGAAGTTACTTTTGGTAGGCGAAGGCGATCACGATCTTCCGAATCAAGTACAATTTTGTACCTCTGGTGAAACATCATTTTCCATAAATCAAAGTTAGCTCAAGTTGTTTCTACACATTCCAGTTCATCTACTGTTGTTGAAACAGGGTCTTCACAGCTACTCGTGGTCACGATCCATCCAATCAGTGAGACCATACCTCCTGGACCCGACGTTGTTCAACCACAAATTGATCCAGATCCTGTCTCTTATTTTCCAGAACATCTGAATCCTGAAGTCAAACAACCAGAATTTGTTCCTACCTTAGTCATCCCACAAAGTTCTGTAGCTATTGAATCTCCCATATCACACAGTCAACCACCTGAGATATACTTTGTGTTGGGAAAAATACTGAGAGGGGGGGGGGTGAATCAGTATTTAGGGCATACTCAAATATTTTTACTTTTTTCCTTTCTAAAAACCCATACGCTACTTTAATGAAGGCAACTAGCGTATATACGCGGATATCCTTTACATAACTCGCGTATGTCCAGAGATCTAATTAAGTGTTTGAATATTAACTCAGATCATTGCATTATTCATTCATCAAATATTTAGAAGCGGTAAACAGGTGCAGACAGAACAAAATAATCATCACACACACATGAACACCAGGATTTTAGGTGGAAACCCAATTCGGGAGAAAACCACCGTTGTCGTCGTTTCAGCCTTCAAAATTTATTATTAAGAAAACTTCTTACAATCATGTACTGGTGCAGACTCAACCAGCACGCAGGCACCCACCTGCAGAAGGCTACAACCTTTCCTTTCGTTACTGCACTTATCTTGGAAGGGAGATACAACCGGTCGTTTACCAGCCTCATCTGGAAGGGAGCTACGACCCCCTGAACTTGTTTACCAGCCTCTCCTGGAAGGGAGCTACAACCCCCTGACTGAAGGCTTCGACCCTCAGCACCACTGCAGACCATGTTTCATCAATTTTCAAATTGGATCAAACAGCTTCAACACAACCCTTCACTTATCAACAATCATACCTTGCTCATTGCTTCAAACAGAACAGTGAGACCACTGTAACCAGAATATCAGATATAACCCAAACTTCAGAATAGATATGCAGAAACACATTCAACCTTCAGCAACCATTAGATCAGAAATCATACGCGCTTTTATTTAATCAGACCCACGTATATACGCGCTTTCCAGAAGATGAACCCGCGTATACTTCAGTTCATTTTCAAGGAAAAACCCTAACTGCGCATACGCGCTTTTCCTTCCACAGACCCGCGTATACACACGCTTTTCATGAAACGAACCTGCGTATAGATCTATAAAAGATAAAATTTGCAGTACAGACCAGATCTATAAACTTACCCAGATTTCTTCAATCTCTTCAACAAGATTGCGCCAGGTCTTCTTCACTTCTTTTCAGATCATCCTTGACATTCACCATTTCTAGATCTAGAGATCTTGAGCCTTCATCATGTTCATAGGTGCATCATAGATTCAGATCTATCAATTAGAAACAGGGTTCAACCATACAGATATACTTCAGAGTGAAGTATTCATCAAAGCCCAGACACATGCACACCTTTTGCACAATGATTTTCTTCTCCTTATATAGGGTTACCCTTCATCAATACCATGAGTCAAAACCACATAACTTCCAATGGTATTCCTGGATGGGATCACATAGGCGAACCATCATTCAATACAATGGGTCAATACCATGGTAGTTACCCTTGGTTTTACAAATTTAGAGCGCTTTTTCCCATACGCGACTTGGCACGTTATTTCCCGCGTGCATACGCTACTTCGTCTAGGAAAATCCGCATATGCCTTGAGACATACTCTTTTCATCATGTTCTGGCACATACTGACATTCCTTCCATCATTACCTTATGTACTCATTGTAGATACATTAGATTTACATCATTTAACAAGTTCATCAAGTCAAGAACAACTTCGTCAAGTAGGTTGCCATCATCTTCATCAAGTGGGTTTCCATCAAGGACAACACTCTGCATCATATTGCCAACAATCTCCCCCTTTGGACTTGATGGCAACCACGATGGTGTTTTATCACCATAACAGATAGATACATTAAGCACAACCATTATTCATGATATTCAAACACACCATGTCACTCTCCCCCTTTGACTTCAAGGGCAAAGGGCGGATCAAAACCACACAAGGTTTTTCCCCTCATGTAGACATAAGAGTGCTATAGATCTGATGTGCACTAAAGTTACCATGCTCCCCCTAAGTTCATGCTGAATCTTCAAACATATTTTTCAATGAAGTACATGATTCTATGACCTTCCTATCACCAAGACTCATACTTACATCAAATATCCAACCAAGTGGATTTACACATGCGACTCAAATACCCAACCAAGTGGGTTTACACATTTTGAACAAGTCATTACATGACTGAATATTACAATTTACATCATGGGTCTCAACATGACCTTTTCATAAAATTACAAGTATGACTTTTCACAACCAAAACCAAAAAGACCTCAAGAGAGAGATCAAGTTTCAGAACCATCATAATGCCAACAATGCATTATTCTCAGCCAGGCTAATGCTCCCCCTGGAACTGTGCATCCTTTCCATATGACCAAAACTCCTCCTTAGATTGAGTAACCTGAACACTTTCAACAGCCAATCATCAAAGCATCTTCACCCAATATCAGAGAATGAAACAGAAATATAAGAGTTGAAACATCACCAGAGAAGCCATACAGCATCAGAGATACCAAACAACACCATAACTTTTGCTGAAGAATGCTGACCCAGAAACTTCGTCAGCAACCACCCATACGCGGTTTTCTATGTATCAACTCGCGTGTATATGCGACTATCTTTCAGGAAACCAGCGTATCCAATTTAATCTTCTGAAATTAAGTAGATCTGATCTTCTAAGAGGAAGAGACCATTCCTAGCTTCTGTCTGAGATATTCGAATGCTTCCCTGGGCAGAGGTTTGGTAAATATATCAGCAACTTGTTCTTTGGAGGGAACATACTCCAACTTCACCTTTTGTTCAAGCACTTGTTCACGTAAGAAGTGATACTTGATGAGAATGTGCTTGGTCTTGGAATGCATAACAGGATTCTTTGAAATACTGATGGCACTTGTATTATCACACATAATGGAGATAGGAGGTGAACGTTTGATTTGAATGTCTTGTAAGGTTTGCATCATCCAGAGAAGTTGAGTGCAACATGATGCGGCAGCCACATATTCTGCTTCTGCCATAGATAAGGCAATAGAGCTTTGCTTCTTGCTGAACCAAGATACCAACCGGGGCCCCATATAGAATGCACCACCACTTGTGCTTTTCCGATCATCAACATTTCCAGCCCAATCTGCATCAGTGTAAGCATGAAGAGTAAGATCAGCATTCTTTGGATACCATAGTCCAAAGTCTCGAGTTCCTTGTAGATATTTGAATATTCTTTTGACAGCCTGAAGATGAGACTCTTTTGGATTGGCTTGGAATCGTCCAAAAATCCCAACTACATGCATAATATCCGGTCTAGTCCCAGTGAGATACAAAGACTTCCTATCATAGATCTATATTTTGGTTGATTCACCGTGGGAGAATCATCATGAGAACTGAGATTACATCCGGTTACCATTGGTGTACTTACAGGTTTGCATTCTTCAATGCCATACTTCTTCAGAATTTGCTTAAGGTATTTTGCTTGAGATAAGAATATACCTTCTGTAGTTTGATGCACTTGTAAGCCAAGAAATAATGTTAGTTCCCCAAGTAAAGACATTTCAAATTCTTGCTGCATGACAGAAGCAAATTTCTGACTCATAGATTCTTCATTACTTCCAAAAATGATATCATCAACATATACAACCACAATCAAAATTTTATCATTTCCAATTTTTGTGTATAAGTTGCTATCAGCAGACCCCTTTGAAAATCCTTGTTGATGAAGATATTTGTCAAGACGATAATACCATGCCCTTGGAGCTTTTTTGAGACCATATAGAGCCTTTTTAAGTCTACAAACAATATTTTCATCATTTCCCAAAATGAATCCTTCCAGTTGTTCTATATAAACTTCTTCTTCTAGATCACCATTGAGAAAGGCAGATTTAACATCCATTTGATAAACTTTGATTTGTTGAAAACTTGAAAAAGCAAGAAACATTCTTATGGCTTCAAGTCTAGCTACAGGAGCAAAAGTTTCTTCAAAGTCTATACCTTCTTGTTGAGTATACCCTTTGCAAACCGGTCTAGCTTTGTTTCTTATAACGTCCCCATTCTCATTTAGCTTGTTCTTGAATATCCATTTGGTTCCAATGACATTTTTATCATGTGGTCTTGGTACCAATTCCCAAGTGTGGTTCTTTTCAATTTGATCAATTTCTTCATTCATGGCCTGAATCCAACATTCATCTTTGCTAGCTTGATTGACATTGTGTGGTTCAATCGTGGATAGAAATGCCAAATAGCTAGGAGATCCCACAAGAGTCCTCCTTGTTTGTACACCTGATTCCTTGTCTCCCAAAATTTGAGATTCGGGATGATTCTTTTGAACATATCTGGATGGAGCCTTTCCAGATAAATCATCTTCAGGTTCTTCATTGGATCCACTGTCTATATCATTTCTATTTGATGTAGAAGGACAAAAGTCACCATCATCTTCTTATGTTGTTTGTCTTTCTTCTTTAGGGACTGCATGAGACTCATCAATAACAACATCAATACATTCAACAATCTTTCGAAGCCTTTTATTGTAACATTTGTATGCCCTGCTTGTAGATGAGTAACCAAGAAGTATTCCTTCATCTGATCTAGGTTCAAATTTGCCAAGCTTTTCATCATTATTTTTGATAAAGCATTTACTTCCAAAAACTCTAAAATGTTTCACAGAGGGAGAATTACCATACCAGAGTTCATATGGAGTTTTGTCACTATTTACCCGAACATGTGCCTTGTTAAGAATATTTGCTGCTGTGTGAGCTTCTTCTCCCCAAAAAATATCAGGTGTTCCGGAATCATCAATCATAGCTCTAGCCATTTGTTGAATTGTTCTATTCATTCTTTCTGCTACAACATTTTGTTGTGGAGTGCCTGCTACAGAAAACTGTCTTTTTATGCCATGTTGTTCACAAAATTCAAAGAATTCATTTGATGTATATTCTCCTTCTCGATTAGATCTAAGACACTTTATTTTTAGATCTAATTCATTTTCAACCAGTGCTTTGAAGATCTGAAATTTTTCAAATGCTTCATCTTTGTGTTTGATCAACCCAATCCAACACATTCTAGAGACATCATCAATGAATAAGATATAGTATTCTTCACCAGGTGGTGACTTTTTCCTCATAGGTCCACATATGTCAGTATGAATGAGTTCAAGAGGTTTACTTGACGATCCTTCCTTGGCATTGAATTGTACTCTGGTTTGCTTACCGAATTGACAGGATTTGCATATGATACTTTCAGGTAGAGAAATATTGGGAAGACCACGAACATCATTAAGTTTGCTTGATTTTTTGATTTGAGAGAAGCTTAGATGCCCCAACCTTCTATGCCATAGCCAGTTTTCTGAATATTTACTCAAGTAACATTGTTCTTTGCAATTCTTCAATACATACAGATTGCTTGGAGTTATTTTTCCTTTTATAATTGTTTTACCTATATCAAGATCACGAACCACACATTCTTTTGAATTAAAGACAACTTCAGTTCCTTGATCACACATTTGACTTACACTTAACAGATTATGCCTTAATCCATCCACATACATGACATCATTAGCCTTCACCTTTTCTTTTAGAAACACAGACCCTTTTCCTTTAATTACGGCAGGAGTATCATTTCCAAAAGTAACTTTATTTTCCTTTTCTAGAGCACTATATGCACAAAGTTTGTGTTTATCACCTGTCATGTGTCTCGAGCATCCAATATCAATGTACCATTGATTTTCTTCACCTTCCGCAAATAACGCTATGCCACAATTTTCAACCTGTGATTCCTTCTTTTTCCATATTTTGGATTTTGAAGGAAGATGCTCTTTTGGCTGAACTTTGCTCTTGCATTCAGATTCTTCATGCCCATAGTTATTGCAATAAGCACATTCAACTTCATTTAGAAGAGGAGAAAATTTGTTATAGGTATTCTTCTTTGTTTCAATATCAACCCTTTTCTTTCTTGCTTCTCTTGTCATGATGGTTTTATATGCAACACATTGAGCAGCTTTATGGTCAAAATTGTGACATGAAAAACATTGTCCATTGAAGAAGAAATTTCTACGATCATGAAATCTTCTACTTGAATTTACCTGTTGATTGGGGCTTCTTTGAAAGATATTCCTGTTAGTGTTCCTTGCATTAAGATGATCATGCTTTACCTGTAAAGATTCTTTATTCCCTTGCTGAGTGGCAGATTTTTGTAAACCAGCTGTAGCTGCTTTTAGATAATTTGGTGCTGAAGCTTGAGAAGATTCTCCAATATATCCAAGACCTGTCTTTATAAGAGGAGAACATTGTACCTTGATAATCTCATCTAAGGATTTAGATCCTTTAGCGAATCTGAAATTCAGAGTCTTTGCTTTCTCAAATTCTTTTCTTACACTTACCACTTCACATTCTAATTTCTCATTGTGTTTCTTTGCCTCTTCAACCTGCTTTTCCAGAGTCTCGATGGTTATTTTCCTTTCTTCTAAGAGAATTTTATATTCTTCTAAGAGAATTCTGCTTTGTTCTAAGCGCATTTTGAGTTGATTGTTCTCTTCAAGAAAATTATTGTCCTCTAGAGCATCCACAAAAGTATCATTTTCTTCTTTAGATTCAAAATCCATGAGAATTCTAAGATCTTGTTCACATTCTTCCTCACTATCAGATACCCCATCACTGTCATCATGAGTATAGTAACTTCTTCTAGTGCTAGACCGGTTCTTATTTCTAGTTACTTCCTTTCCTTTTGCAGGTGTTTCTTTGTGAGGACACTTAGCAGCATAGTGACCAACTCTTCCACAACTAAAAAATTTGAAAGGAAGCTTACCTCTAAACCATCCTGTACCAAGTTGAATTTTCTTTAAAAAAAATTGCCTCATCTTCTTTCGAAATATATCCTGATCCTTCTGCTTCTTGTACTTCTTTCCCTTTTGTAGAAGCTCTAAAAACAGCTTCTTTGACTTCATATGGTCCTCCTCTTCTCATTTCATATGCAATCAGTATGCCATGAAGTTTCACCACAGTAAGATTTTGAAGATCCTGTTTTTCTTCAAGAGCAGAGACTTTTGACTCAAATTTTTCCGTTAGCGATCTCAAAATTTTCTCAACCAAAGTAGTTTCGGTTATTTTTTCTCCCAGATTTTTCATACTATTTACAACATCATCAAGACGTAAAACGAAACTGGAAATACTCTCATCACTATGCATCTTTAAATTTTCATATTCAATTCTGAGAGTTTGGAGTTTTCCACTTTTTACCTTTGCATCACCTTCATAACTCAAAATGATTTTGTCCCATATTTCTTTTGCTGTATTCAGCTGCATGACCTTGACAAATTCTGATTCTGTTAGACTTCCTGTTATAGCATTGACCACTTTTGCATTTGATTCATAATTCTTCCTTTCAGTTGGATCTATTGGTGTAGCAGCTGGATATTGATATCCTTGTTCAACAATGGCCCATACATCTGCTCCCATAGACTGAAGAAAGGATCTCATCCTCATTTTCCAGAAGATTAAATTGCTTCCATTGAAGAGTGGAGGCTTGATAGATGTTGTTCCTTCTTGATAGCTCATCTTGCTCCTTCTACCGGCTAAGCTTTTTCAGAAGGACCTGCTCTGATACCAATTGTTGGGAAAAATACTGAGAGGGGGTGGGGGGGGTGAATCAGTATTTAGTGCAGATAGTCAAACTTTTATTTTTTCCTTTCTAAAAACCCATACGCTACTTTACTGAAGGCAACTATCGTATATACGCGGATATCCTTTACAAAACTCGCGTATGTCCAGAGATCTAATTATGTGTTTGAATCTTAACTCAGATCATTGCTTTATTCATTCATCAGATATTTCAGAAACAGTAAACAGGTGTAGACAGAACAGAATAATCATCACACATATGTAACACATATGAACACCATGATTTTTAGGTGGAAACCCAATTCGAGAGAAAACCATCGCTGCCGTCGTTTCAGCCTTCAAAATTTATTATTAAGAAAACTTCTTATAATCATGTACTGGTGCAGACTCAAACCAACACGCAGGCACCCACCTATAGAAGGCTACAACCTTCTCTCGTTTACCAGCCTATCCTGGAAGGGAGCTACAACCCCCTTCTCTCGTTTACCAACCTCTCTTGGAAGGGAGCTACGACCCCTTGAACTCGTTTACCAGCCTCTCCTGGAAGGGAGCTACAACCCCCTGACTGAAGGCTTCGACCCTCAGCACCACTGCAGACCACGTTTCATCAATTTTCAAACTGGATCAAACAGCTTCAACATAACCCTTCACTTATCAACAATCATACCTTGCTCATTGCTTCAAACAGAATAGTGAGACCACTGTAACCAAAATATCAAATATAACCCAGACTTCAGAATAGATATGCAGAAACACCTTCAACCTTCAGCAACCATTAGATCAGAAATCATACGCGCTTTTATTTAATCAGACCCGCGTATATACGTGCTTTCCATAAGATGAACCCGCGTATACTTCAGTGCATTTTCCAGGGAAAAACCCTAACTGCGCATACGCGCTTTTCCTTCCACAGACCCGCGTATACACGCGCTTTTCATGAAACGAACCTGCGTATAGATCTATAAAAGATAAACTTTGCAGTATAGACCAGATCTATAAACTTACCCAGATTTCTTCAATCTCTTCAACAGGATTACGCCAAGTCTTCTTCACTTCTTTTCAGATCATCCTTGACATTCACCATTTCTAGATCTAGAGATCTTGAGCTTTCATCATGTTCATAGGTGCATCATAGATTCAGATCTATCAATTAGGAACAGGGTTCAACCATACAGATTTACTTCAGAGTGAAGTATTCATCAAAGCCCAAACACATGCACACTCCTTTTGCACAATGATTTACTTCTCCTTATATAGGGTTACCCTTCATCAATACCATGAGTCAAAACCACATAACTTCCAATGGTATTCCTGGACGGGATCTCATAGGTGAACCATCATTCAATAAAATGGGTCAATACCATGGTAGTTACCCCTGGTTTTACAAATTTAGAGCACTTTCTCCCATACGCGACTTGGCACGTTATTTCCCACGTGCATACGCTACTTCGTCTAGACAAATTCGCGTATGCCTTGAGACATACTCTTTTCATCATGTTCTGGCACATACTGACATTCCTTCCATCATTACCTTCTGTACTCATTGTGGATACATCAGATTTACATCATTTAACAAGTTCATCAAGTCAAGAACAACTTCGTCAAGTAGGTTGCCATCATCTTCATCAAGTGGGTTGCCATCAAGGACAACACTCTGCATCATATTGCCAACACTTTGGGCCTGATGGTGAAATTATTCCACCTGGTCTAATTTTGATTGAAGATATCCCACAAGACAATACACCTTTAACTCCAACCCATTTTATGGAGGACCGTTACCTGTACGAGTCTTTTTCTCAATCAAAAACCTCTGCTTTTGTTGATCTTCCTCCTTTTCAAATTCTCGTCGATTCAAAAGGGTATACATTTTTTCAAGTAACCATGCCTAAACCAAAATCTTCGGTTGGGCCATATGTTCCAATTACATCATATCCCGCCCTAGCTACCCCATCGATGTTTACTACTTCACCAGAGTCATATTTTCATGGTGGCCCTATGGTCCCATCAGGTTACAAATCATTATCTGGAATTTTCTCTTGTGCATATTCAAATACATGGACTTTACCAATGTCATCATCCAGTATTTTAACTGGTAATCCTATCATAATTATTGAACGACTTGATTCATTATACACATCATCAGGGAAATATCAAGCCGATCCTTCTGGGTCTATTCCTTCAAGTACCATATCAACTGGACTCCTAGCATTTGGAGAGCAATATTTTCCGTCTTATTATCCTCCTCATGCTGGGGGGAAACCTTTGGTCACCCAATATGACAGTACTTCATCGCTTTTTGGTCAATCTAATGTTGAAATGAATGTTTTTCAATGGCAGCCCACTCTGCCTATCGAACCACAAACGGTTGTACAATCGTATCAACCGGTTCAACCTGTTACACCCACTTCATTACCACTTGTTAATACATCTATACCCTTGTTACAAAATCAAAATGTTGCACATTATCAACCTTATCAAGTGAGTCCTTCAACTCAATATCATCAAATGTTGGGTCCCCAGATTCTAAATCCATTGATTAATTTACAACAACCTATGCCAGGAATTATTTATTCACAAGCTGGTCTGCCATTTGATGGGATGTCACAACCGCAACTGAGTTATACATATCAACTGAATCCAAGCTATCCTAATTTGGGTTATAAAATTTTTGTACAGACCCCTTGGCAGCCATAGGCGCAAATTCCTCAAACCTCTTTTCAACAAGTACCATATCTAGGTTCTGGTCAACAAAATCCTTAAGCTTTTGCTATGCAAAACAACCCCTATCTGGTTTACCAGCAACAGATTCCTTATGTTGGTGCTCAAAGGCCTGTTGCTCAAGCAATTCCGTCTTACCCTAGATATGCTCAATCGGACCTTAATATATAGTTGCCCTTTGTTACAACTTTAGAGTTACCATATTTAAATCGGCTAACTAATGATCCAATCAACTATGCTCCTTGGTGGCCGGTGATACCTCACAAATTACCCTCGGATATTCCTAAGTTCAATGGAAAATCTAGAGAAGATCTGTCAACTCATGTTATGACTTATCATTTATGGTGTTCATCAAATTCCCTAAATGATGATTATGTTCGACTACGTATTTTCCAGCGTACACTCACAGGTCAGGCTATAAAATGGTACATTGAATTACCTAGAGCTTCTTTTGATAATTTCACAGCCCTAGCTACTGTCTTTTTGAATCATTTCCAATTACCCATCAGATATGAAATTGGAACGGAAATATTAACCAATTTCAAACAAACTAATGCTACTCACATTTTTTATCATATTCATGAGTGGCGTCGTCATCGACAAATGGTTAAGACCTATGTTCCGTATCAACTCCTTGCTGAATTGTTCATTAAGTCCTTGTTACCATCTATAATTGAGGATGTGGCTAAGGGTGGCATCGTTACAAAAGAGAAATTTATTTCTCGTGCCCAATATTTAGACTTGATTTATACTCAGTCTGGCATGCTCTATGAAAAAATCCCTAATGCGTCGAGATCTTATTTCAATGTTCCTCCTCAATTAAAGGACTCTCATGCCAGAGACGGCTTGATAGGCACTGCAAACACACACCACACTACTACATCTGATCCTGCTCCTACTTCCAAAATTAATGTCGTGTCATTTGATAAAGGCAAAGGTGACAAGCAACCAGGAAGTAATAAAAAGGGAAAATCAAAGAAAAAGAAAACTTCTAACCCGCAGGAAAGATCATCTGATCAACTGTATAGACCTCGGAAACCTCGTTATCCATGCATAATCTGTAATGAGGAACACTTTTTTATGGATTGTCCTCACCTATATGAAGTCTCAAAAATCATCAAGACTTCCCATGCATCAGCTGTGTTGACAGACCCATTTCCAAATCCGGACACAAATATGGTTGCTACGGATCCAGCTCTTAGTTCCCAAGTGTTAATGTTATCTGTCACAAAACCTTCAACAGATATTTTGGTTTCGACGTGAAATAAAGATTATGGTAGTCCGGCCACTTATCAACCTACTACCTCGACAATGAATCCATCTACAGAATCAGTACCACCTACTGTTATTCTTGAATTAACAATCAAGCCACCAAAGGGAGTAATTCATAAATCGACATATAGTTCTCGAGCAAGAGCTGCACAAAATTATAATATAGTTGAAGATTTGGATCAATCCCCTTCAGCTATGTTTTCTCTTGAGGTATTAAAAAATTTTCCCTCGCAAAAACAGGCTTTATTGTCGGCTATTGGTGGAATTGATCCAACTGATTCTAATCTTGTCGTCTTTAATCATACGAGCTATGTGCTGCAACTACCAACAGAATTGGCATTCTCCATACAAGTAAATGTTCTCAATCACCTTGTTCATCATACTATTATTGATGATGGAGCATCTACAAGCATTATGTCTCTAAATTGTTGGAAGTCACTTGGCTCGCCGCGCTTATCACAATCATCAATGATGTTGAAGGCATTTGATGGATGTATATATAAACCTTGTGGTATTATTAATAACCTGCATGTTGAACTAGGGGGAAAAACAGTGAATATTGATGTTGAGGTTGTTGACGGACCCCTTGAATATAATATTTTACTTGGAAGGCCATGGGTATACGCAATGACTGCTATTGTTTCTACATATTTTAGAATGATTGCCTTTGCACATAAAGGTACAATTACAGTCATTAATCAACTATCCTTCTTTGCCTCTACTTCATAGGTAACAGGAAACGTTCTATTCATTCACATACCCCAACTAGAACTTCAGAACATTGGTGTAGGACTCTTAAGGGATTCCACTTTAATGGGTACATTTGCATTACCACTGCCAGCGACGTCGGCAGAAATTGCTAGTATAGAGACATGCTACATGATCTCTTCCACTCTATTTGGCTTAAGGAAGAGTTCAGGTGATTCTGATATTTCTACGTTGGATGATTTCCTGCCGCCCAGCCCTATTGAGCTGGCATAGCAATCAATCTATCTGGCTTGGGCGGCAAATCTGAAATTAGCGTCGTTGAGTGTTTGGGTTGATCGTTCATTAGATTTTGGTACCCCATCTGATCCATTTTCCTCAACGTTCTTGACATATGAGAATATTTTGGAAGCCATGATGTCAGAGGGAGAACCATGGGAATATTATCATCATCGTTCCCATCTTCCTGATTATGAATAAAATGATCTTCGTGAACTATATCACCCATCCATCAAAAATTTCTTTTCGAATTCTTTTCCCATTAATGCAATTGATTCCGATCGAAATATTTTAAATATCTAAGAAATGATTTCTATCAATATTTCGACCAAACCTGGAATTTTATAGAATATTCATGTCGGTGTATCTTGTTCTCCATGAGAACTCGAATCATATCGCTCTCTTTTTTGTGAATTTCGTGACATATTTGCTTGGTCTTACGAGGAAATGCCAAGCATAGATACTAGTATAGTTGAACACACTATTAATATGTATCCTTATGTCAAACCGATGCGTCAAAGGCTTCCTCCTGTTCATCCGAAGAAATCTGTTGCCATCAAAACAGCAGTTGAAAATCTTTTGCGTGCTAGTTTCATTTACCCAATTCCGCTAACTGAGTGGGTTTCCAATATCATTCCTGTCATGAAAAAAGAAGGAACCATAAGAGTGTGCATCGATTATTGGGACGTTAATAATGCTTGTCCAAAAGACAACTATCCTACTCCCTTTATCAACCAGATTATTGACGATTGTGATGGATGTGAAATATTTTCGTTCATGGATGGATTTGCTACAATCAAATCAATATCCACCCAGATGATCAACATAAGACAACATTCATATGTCCCTGGGGCACATTCGCTTATAGGAAACTTTCATTTGGTTTAAATAACGCTCGGGAAACTTTTCAGAGAGCATTGGATTATGATTTGAACGACATCAAGCACATTGTTCAACCATATCTAGATGATTTACCAGCGCATTCAAAAAATTACACTAATCACCAGATGAATTTGAGAGCCATTTTCTTACACTACCGACACTACAAAATACGCCTCAATCCACATAAATGTGTGTTTTTTGTTGGTTTTGGTCATTTTCTTGGATTCATAGTCTCAAAAGAAGGGATTCGAATCAACCCTTTGAAGGTTCAGGCCATTCTTGATTTGCCTGGGCCATCAAACTTACTTCAGATAGAGAAACTTAAAGGAAAAGATAACTTCCTAAGGAGGTTCATTCCAAATTATGCCGAAATGACTAAAGGATTTACTTGACCCTTGAAAAATGGCGTTCCCTTCCATTGGGACCAAGTTGCACAAGCTTCTTTTGATGTTGTCAAGGACACTCTTGTCCGAGCGTCATTAATGTATCCTCCTAATTATCAAAACGATTATTTCCTATATATCGTCGCGGTGAAAACGACCATTCCTATGGTATTGGTCCAAGTAGAAGACGAAATTGAACATCCGATATATTATTTGAGTCGTAATCTCAATGATATAGAAGTTAGGTACTCATACGTAGAAAATATTTCCTTGGCAGCTGTTCAAGTTGTCAAATATTTCGCCATTATATCCTACTCCAAAAAACAACAATAGTTTCGGATTGCAACCCCATGACTTACATCTTATCACGTCAATTTTTGGGGGGCATATATTCAAAATGGATTTTCATTTTACAGGAATTCGAATTTGAATTTATCAAATCCAAGTCAAAGAAGTCTTTAGTTTTCGCTGAGCTTTTCTGTGACCTTTCCTCTGATAGTACTGAAACTACATTGGAACCATCAATTCCAGATGAGTCTCTATTTCTGATCAGATTATCTGATCCTTGGTATGGGGATTTCATCATTTATCTCAAAACCCAAACTTTTTGACCTAATACCTCTTGCTCTAAACAGTGACATATTCGATACCAAGCCAAATATTATCTCATCGTCGGCAATACACTTTATCATCGTGGTTTCGATACCATTTTAAGGAGGCGCCTCACTCATGAGGAGGCCAAAAAAGTGTTAAATGATTGTCATGTTGGGGCTTGTGGTGGACATTTATTTGGATATGCTACCGCGCAGAAGATACTCCGTGCCGGTTACTTTTGGCCTACTATTTTTCGAGATTTCATCCTCACAGTCAGAAGTTTTTATGCATGCCAGATTTTTTATCGTAAAATCCGCAAACCGCCGGTGCCAATGCATCCTGTTGTCTCTGCTGGACCATTTACAAAATGGGGTATTGACTTCATGACCTGTAACACTCCTTCGTCCGGGGGGCATGGTTATATTATTGTCGCGGTCAACTATTTTACCAAATGGGCTGAAGCAATGCCTACATTCAACAACACGGGACAAACAACTGCATTGTTTTTCTTCAATCACGTTATTGCATGGTTCGGGGTCCCACAGGCTATAGTTATAGATCATGGGAAGCATTTTGTCAACCACATGATGTCTAAATTGATTTCCAATTTAGGATTGTCACATGATAATTCTACTCCTTATTATCCACAATCAAATGGACAAGTTGAGGCTATTAACAAAATTCTTAAACGAATGCTTCAACGAATGATAGGAGTTCGTAAAAGAAGCTGGCATTTGATCCTGTACTCTGCCTTGTGGGTGTATTGAACCTTTGTGATAAATGCAACCGAATTTACTCCCTTTCAATTGGTGTATGGTTTGGAAGCTATCTTACCAATCCAATGCAAAAAATCATCGTTAAAACTCGCAATAGACTTGTTACCTGACACCTCAGAAGAAGAAGCGTGTCTCCTTAACCCCATCCATCTTGATGAAACGCGTCGTGAAGCCCAATTGGCCAACGAAGCGCATAAGAGACGTATAAAGGCACAATACAACAAAAATGTCCAACCTCACATTTTCTCAGAGGACGACTTGGTCCTTCTCTACAATCAAGAAGCTGATGTAATAGGTACAGGGAAATTTGAGCCATTATGGCATGGCCCCTATATTTTCAAAATATTTCTTGCTAAGGGTGCCTATGAGTTAGTTGATTACGATGGAATTCCATTGGCACAGCCTAGAAATGGGTTTTATTTGAAACATTACTATGCTTAATCATGAGCGTGGTAATTTTTTGTATTATATTATATATATGCTGTTGATTTGCATTCACTATATTAATTTGTTTTTAGAGTTTTCTTGAGGTTAATAATTTGCTTTACATTTCATCACATATTTCTGAATCTTCGGAACCATTTGTTGGATATGCTGATGGTGCTAGTCATAGTACGCAGAATCTATCCTCTACAGCGTGGGCCATTTTCGCTCCAAAAAACGAGTCAGTGAGTTTTCAATGGATTTGTATTGGTAGATCGACAAAAAATATCGCTGAGTATAGCGCGTTTATCAAACTTCTCTTTGATGCCATTTCATTTGATATTAACTGCATAATCATAAGGTTAGACTCATAACTTTTGGTATTACAACTTACTAGTGTTTATACTGTTAGAAATCCAACACTTCTTAGATTGTTCCTAAAAGTTCGACTTTTGGAAAGACATTTTAATTTTATTCAATATCAACACATTTCCATAAATTTGAACACATTGACTGATTCATTAGCTAATCAAGTTTTATATAGACATTTGCAACATATGTAAAGAAAACATTCACATCATTGAATAGGATTGCACATTAAACATGGGAAAAACCCTGAAATCATATAGATAGATAGTTATAGGTTTTTACAAAATTTGTGCCCAAGACACATTGGTCATCTGACCTCAAAATGTATGCAAAATTTCATAAGTAAAATAGTGGTGTTCGTGATAACATTCTATAGATCTAACTATCCTACGAAGTAACCGCATCCAATGGTTAGGAACCCCAATAGTGTGTCGCTGCAGTTGCATAGGAAGCTCTTCAATATGGAAATATGGAATCCCGAAGGTCAAGCCTTCTATGTGTTGTTGAAGCTCAGTCAGATTCTCAACTAGATCAAGATCCTTAACGACTTCTCTCCTGACAGCCCTCTCTCCTGGCACATTTTCTTCGCGCTCTGATTCCACTATTGGTTGAACACGACCAACATCTGCATTACATAAAACATTTAGTTTAGTCTTGGAAATAAAAAAAAATACAAAATCATTGTATAAACCTTAGGAAAATCAAAAAACATGGTTAAAACATTCTTACCTATTATACCCCACTGAGCGCCTTCTGGTAGTGGTAAATCTGGATCCCCTCGAAAATCAACGCCTACGTATGCATACTCATCGATGGAAATGATCTGTTGCCAGAACCAGGCAAAGAATGCAGTAGAGAACACAACAGTCGATTGGCCAGCATGCTGACCCATGAGTTCTACCCATCTCTGCATCTAAGGATCTCTAGGACTAGCTATATCTAGTGTCACATGTTGTGGCTGCATCAGTGGAATCTGTTCCAAGGCGAAGGATATAAGGATAGAACCATAACTAAAATTATTCTTCCTTCCTCCCTTTGCTTTATTCAGTTGTTCCTTTATTTGAGATAGAACAGCTTCATAACAGTTGAAGACTATTGGCTCCATACACTCTAGCGCATATTTCATATATGATTTGTTTGCTACAGGTAGTGTAACGGTGCCGACAAGTTTAGCGATTGTGAAAAGGATAGTTCTCAAAGGCAAATCTATGACATCTTGGATGTTTATTTTTCCATATTTGCTAGGTTCTTCCCTTGGATAACAATACTGCATAATATAATCCCTCACTATCTCTCCTCCAATGGTAGACCTTGAGAGCGAAATGGGCAAACCTCTCCTCGACAAACCTGTGAGAAAATACACATCCTCAACTGTTATGGGAACCACTTGGTTCTTAATATGAGATGCCTCTATCACCTGATCTCATGCTCGAACTAAGAACTCTAAGAGTTCTATTTTTTGCCTCGTCCTGGACAATTTGAAGTACTTAAGTAGTCCACAATCTCTTAGGGCTCTTACGATATCTGGATCATTCAAGGCAATCATATCTTGTTCTTCATGTTCTCTTTTCCTCCATGTAATAGTCATTATAATCCGATGGAAACCTGAAACACAACTATAAGATCCATTAGATTCCATTTATTGCAAAAAACTAGGTCAATTTTGGGCATAATAAGACAATCAAAAACTTAAACTGCGCCCAATGCACTCCCTGACAAGAGACAATGTGTTGCACATGCAAGTACACTTCACTGTACCTGCTATGCAATTCATTTTTTGACATTCAGGGGTGCGCTGCCCTCATTTTTGGCAGAATTTACCCTATGTGCCTTAAAAACCTAAAAATTTGAAAAAATTGGAAATGAAATGAATACCAAAGGGAAGAGGAGGTTCATGGCACTAACCTGGTTCAAACGGTGACGAAATCCATCCACAAAAATGATTGCAATCAACAGCTGAAGTTTGGGGGTGAATCAAGTTCATAGCTCCAAAATACAAACGGTAACTATGGAATGGTAAAAATGAATAGTGAAACAACTTTTAAATAGTCATTAAATTATTTGCAAGTTAAATTTAATGCTATGACCAGGGAAAATTTTAGGGGCTAATATTCGTAGGTGGGCTAGTTTTCTATGTTTTTTCAAAAAAGAGGATTCGCCAATTTCCATTTTTTTGAAAATTGATTTGCACAAATTTATAGTATAAAATTATTTTACCCTAAAAATCGCCAAAATTTTATATATACTAATATAAAATAATTAGAAACCTAAATACTTTTACAAAAATATCATAAATTTTTTACAATTTACGTATTGGGGACCAGTAAGATTCGCCAAGGTTTTGAAACTTTAAGATAAACTTCCATCCTTAAAATTTTCCATGCCTATGACTATAGTTTTATTATCTTTTTATCATGAAATAGGTATTTTTAATCCATTTGATGTTGTTCTGAACAAGATATACAACTAATGAACAAATTAGTCATGCAGATTATTTCAAAGAATGACTTGACCACAAATTATACTTTTTCTCCTTATTTTTCGAGCTTTGTTAAAAACGAAAAAGGATTTGAAGCGCACTTTTATCTCTTTTTCAAGCTTCGATAACAGCGAAAAGGAACCCCTGGAATCTTCTTTCAGTTCTTTTCAGACTCTGATAATGTGAAAAGATCGTCGAGCAGTTGTCTTTTCGAGCTCGTAAAAGTAAATGAATTTATATCTACTCAGTATAAGTTTAACCCTTTTCCGGACTAAGATAGATTATTTACGAAAAAGGAATACCTTGGTTAAACATGACCAAAGAGGTTCTCTCAGATATTATTTTACACTTTTTTGAATCTGAGTGAAAAATTTACGAAAAAGTACTTATGGAGTTTTCTTTCATCCACTTTTTCAAACTCTCTAAATATGAAAAAGGACCGGTATCACTGTCGTTAAGCTCGTTTAAACATAAAATAGTAACAGACAGGCTTGTTGATCATGGCAAGAATCGAGTTTCATTCATCGCTAGACTCGTTAATTTATTAAATCACAATATTTTATTCGCCTGAAGGGTTTAATTATAGATCAAGAAAATGTTATCCTCCTCAAGCTTGTTAAAAAATAAAGAGGTACCGGTCGACAAATGACCGAGGAAAATTTGGGAAAAGTGAGAAAAATTTCTTTATGGTAGCAAGTCGCTCTTGAACATGACACTTCCATCACTCCATGTCTGTGACTGTTTGGGTTGGGTAATCATATTGATGGTTCATTCACACCTACGGTTCATCATACCTTCACTTCGGTTTTGGGTCAATGCTGCCAACTCATCACAGTGTCGCCGATATGTTCAAGAGAATTCATCCAGTGAATAAGCTCATCCTTATGCAATACTCCTAAACCTTCATTCTCATGACCGTCATCCCTAAAAATTGCTATATCAAGTCATACCCTTGTCTCTGAAATTAGAAACTCTCGTTTTGCAATAGGGTGACTTCTTTTCAATGAAAAATAAACATCCAGGAAGTTCACTTAGAAACATCAAATTCCAGTACCATGAGGCTTGTTACAGCATCGACAAGATCCTCTCTTCCAGACCTTTGACTAAAATATTTTTTTTTCCATTCGATATCAAATCATCTATTCACACCTTACGAAATGTATTGCAGTACCCTAAGGGCCATTTTCATTAATGGTGGTTCTATCGTGTTTGTTAACAGCTAACATCATTGGTTGGTAATCAAACGATGTCTTTCCATGTTCGACGACAAATCATATATTCGCATGGCTAGACTTGTACCTGAATGATCGAGTGAATGAGATAAGAAGAACCCAGATCTAGTTTCAGCCATCTGGGCTATGATTTTAGGATTGTTGTACACATCATCTGAACGGTGACTTTACATACAGATTTTCATCCAAAAATGGGCCTATATCTTTAGGCATGTCTACATTGGGCAACATTCCAGTGTCGATGACTCTCTAAATTATGTACATGTTATTAGATTGTTTATGTGTTGAACATGGGAATGCCTACCCTCAGCAATTATGATCAAAGAGGATATATCATGATGTAATGTATTGTAATATTGATGCAGGTGACCACTCCGCTTCATCTCTAGCCCATCAAAGTGTGAAGCATCTCAATCAAATTTTTTTATTATTTTAACCTCATGATTTAGGGGGAAATTGTTATAGGTCAATTTGGGCATCATTCCCAATGACCTTGTTAACTAGGCATCATATCCAGGACCAATGACTAAGGTGTTGGGTGCTAAAAGGTGCCTTTTAAAACTCCTATTTATCCCACATTAATTATTAACCCGGGCAAGTCCTCTGTTGGAAATGTTGTCATTGATGGCAAAGGAAAAGCCTGCACCGACCTGCTAAGAGAACTACATAGAGCTGCATAGGTGAAGAAGGCCATCAGATTGTGTAAATAAGAAATGTATCAGTATATTTGTGCCTTGTGGATTTAATTCATGTGTGAATATTTGGGCTCTTAATGGATGATGAATGATTTCTGTGTAATTGAAGTTCGAATCCCATAAGTAAGGATATGAGTAGAGTGATAAAACTCTGTACAATCTATAATAGGAATCTCTGTGTGAAAGATGGAATTGAAATCCCGTGTATGATTGAGTTCTGGTGATACTCTGTCCCTGTGCATGCGCGAGAGTGTTTGACTCTGCAGTTAATGTACTATGTCCCTGTGTTAATGTATATACTACTGAATGCATGTAGTCATACGCTGCTATGTATATATTGAAAATATATTAATCGTGTGCGAATAGACCGTGGAATGACTGATGTTCTTGTCTGATTAATATTGGTCAAAGTTAAGAGTCATGTATTATGATTCACTGAAGTTAACAATGGCATGGTGTTACAATTCCACATAAGAAACGGAGGAGCAAGGTCGTAATGTGCAGAAATCAGCGTTGAGACGGTGCGAGGAGGAGAACCCTTTTAAATAATAAAGGACGACGGAACGCGAAGTTAGGCGGAACCCCGAGCCAAAAGGGTGGAACCACAAAGAGTGAACAGTAAAGGTGGTTTCTAGTTTTCATCGCACCACCTTTACACGGTGGGTGGTATTCAAGAGATTGGGAGCGATTCCACAGGACGGGCGACACGTGTCCCTGAGCGAATTTGCAAAACCGCTCTCACTGCGCGCCATCATGCATTATTGTTCACGCATCTTCTCCGAGCAATATCCGTCCCATCAAATGAGGTGGCGCAACGCGATAACAACTATTGGATGGAGACGACCATTAGTGTTGGGGCCCATACGCATGTGTTGAGGTTTGCGGGTTTAAACCAAATTTGTGATTTAAATATATGCGCGCAAGCTGGGATGGTCAATTAATATGGTTTTAATAACCCAAAGTATTATGTCGCGTATTAAGGGTGTAGGCCATAAAATTATGATTGTGAAGTCAGTGCCCAATGAAAATATGGGGATTATGATTTGGCTGGATGCATAACAGCCTTATTGCCGATACATGTATGATTAGCGTTACAATGGATAAAAAAGGGTGTTAATGGTGCAGTTGCGCTTTGAAGTAAAGCTTAGAGCAACGTAATCATAGTTTGTATTGAACAGTGAGAAAGTTGAAGTTTAAATTTGTTTAATAGAAAATTTGCAAATTTGACTTGACTGAATACGCAGTGGAGGTTGATAACTCAGATTTACAGAATCCAGAATTAAAGATAGAGTGTCTTGGAGATTTCAGAGTTGAAGAAATGTGCAGCAAAAGGATTCAAAAGTGCAGTGAACAGGTGGAATATGCGAAAGACAGTGAACAAAGTATGCAGGATAGCTGCATGACTGCTACAGAAAGGACAAAACCAACTAGCCAAGGGCTGAGTGAATTTTATATGCTATAACTAAAAATGTAAATGTTTTATTTGTTTTATATTGTTTGTGATGCAAAGGCAAGTATCCTAAGGAAAATAAAAATCCCACTGTAACATGGAAATTTGTATAGATTGTTATAATTTTAAATGAGTTGGACAAAGGAATGAGAAGACAGAAGTCAAAGAGTCATGGCTGTTCACTCCAAATTCCTTGTGGAATACAAATAGTCATGTAATGAACTCTATATATAATATCAACTTGATATGCATAAGAGAGTCAGAGAGAGTAAGGATAGAGAATGAAAAGCATAGAAGATTGAGGCAAATAAGATAAGGAAGAGAGGAGCAGAAAGAGATGCTACTGAACAGAGCTGATATCTGAGGTAAATCAACAAACATTTCTTGTGATAAATTGAGTAATTTGGAGCTTCCCTATCAAGTTGAAGCTTGATAGCTATCAGTTGTAGCTGACTGAGGTTGGAGCCTCCTGTAGGTTGGTGCCTGCAGAAAATTGAAGGGAGTTGGAGCTTCCTTGCAAGTTGTAGCTTGCAGAATTAAGGTTGGAGCCTCCTGTGGGTTGGTGCCTGTAGAAAAATAGTGGTGAGAGGGAGTTGGAGTTTTCCTTTGCATCACAACAATAATAAGATGTGGTTTTCTACCTTTATGGGTTTCCACTTATATATGTTGCCTCTATCTGTGTTGCCTGTGTGCTGAGATGATTTATCAAATCTGCTTAATGTTTGCTGCTCTCATAGTAAGTTTAATGTCACATTAATTTAATACTTGCTGCAACATATTAAGACTGTTCATATACTAAGGTTGATTATAAAAGTAAGCTATAAATAAGCTGAAGAAAAATTGAAAAATGCTCATGTATGTATTGAACTGATTCACCCCCCCCCCCTCTCAGTTCAACTAAAATTCAACAATTGGTATCAGAGCAGGTTCCTTTGTACTAGTTTAACAACTGAAAGGAGATTCTAGGTTCTCAGGATGGCTAGTAAAGAAGGATGCTCAAACAATAAAGCCCCTTTCTTTACAGGTGCAAATTATGCCTTCTGGAAAATCAGGATGAGGACATACATAATGTCTCTAGGAATAGAATTTTGGGGTGCTATGGAATTAGGATATGCCCCAACGGAAACTAACTCAGAGAAAGAATCCAAACAAGATTTTGTAGCTAACGCAAAAGCCATGAATTCCATCTTGAATGGATTGTGTGAAGCAGATTTTATCAAAGTAATGCACAAAGACACTGCCAAAGAGATGTGGGATACTCTGGAGAACATCCATGAGGGAGACAAGAAAGTAAAGACTGCCAAACTTCAAGTCTATAGAGCCCAGTTTGAGAACTTAAAAATGAATGATAATGAATACATTGACAGTTTCTTCCTAAAATTTGCAGAAATTGTTAACATTATGAAAGCTCTTGGAGAAACCATGCTAGAAAGTATAATTGTGCAAAAGATTCTAAGATCTTTTCCATCCAGGTTTAATCCCAAGGTGTCTGCAATAGAAGAAATAGCTAATTGGGAGACCTTGACCATGAACCAACTACTTGGAAATTTAACAACATACGAGATGAGGCTCCCACAGAAGAATCCAAGTACAAGGGAGGCAGCCTTTAAAATAGAAAATAAGAAAGAAGAAGAGGAAGGCATATGCTCTTGCTCGGATGAAGAAGAGGAAAAATTTGTCAAGAAATTGGATAGAGGCTCAGGTAAATAAAAAATTAAACTTCCTTTCAAATGCTTTAACTGTGGAAGAGTTGGAAACTATGCTACTAAGCGTCCTCACAAGAAACTAAGGAATCAGGCTCAAGATTCAGAGAAAAATACATCAAAGAACTGGCAGAAAGGAAATAAGTTCAGCAGAAAATCCTTCTATGCTCAACAAGACAGCAGTACATCTGAAGATCTAGATGAACTCTCAAGTGAAGATGGAACCTCTGAATTTTTATTGATGGCTATAGAAGAACTTGAAGGTCTCCTGCTAGAAGACGAAGAAGAAGAAGGTGAAGTCGACCTTGAGGGGGAGCTAAGAAGTGCTCTGGAAGAGATTGATAGACTCAAGCTGAAATGCAGAAAACAAAAGGACATTCTCCTCAAGTATGTACGAGAATAACAGAATTCAGAAGTCCTGATGCAGCTAAAGATAGAGCTTGAAGAAGCCAAGAAGATAGAGGACATTTTACTTAAGAAAATCAAAGAAAAAACTCAGGAACAAGAAAATTTGGAAGAAGAAGTAGTATGTCTCAGGAAGAAATTAGAAAATTCTCAAAGGAAAGTGGTTATAAACTCTTATCAAACAACAAGCTCTAGTACGTTGAATGAAATTCTGGTTGCTCAAAGATCGCCTATGATAAAAAATGGAATAGGCTATGAAGGAGAATCAAGTAAAAAAAAAGAAAAGGAAAACAGAGAGATTATTTTTGTAAAAGCAAAGAAGGATGATGAAGCAGCTCAAATAGTGCCTACAAAAGAAGAAACTTGTAAGGAAGGAGACAGAACCCAGAAAAATCCTCTAATAACAAAGAATGAAAGAAATACTCAAACAACAAGAAAAGATTTATATGCCCCTGAGTATGTCAAATTTGAAAGCCATCAAAGGAGATTCTTCCCTCCTATGAAGAATGCCACTTGTTATGTCTGCCACAAGTAGGGACACATTGCTGCATATTGTCATGCAAGGACGAGTAATTTAAACCAGCAAAAGATGCAAACAGTGAAGAGACTGTCTCAAACAAAAAAATGGAGAAAACAACCTTACATCAGGTATGCAAATAATTTCTATGGTTATTGTTTTTATTGTAAGGAATTTGGCCATAAAATTATTGAATGTAGAAAGTATGGACAAATATTGATGTTCAACACCTCAAGGAGGTTTATGAATCAAAGAAATTTTGTTCATACTCACAATTCTGCAAAAACTATGATCAAATGTTGTATATGCAATCAAGTTGGACATATGCCTTCCAAATGTCCTCTGAAAGGATGTGATTCATCATCTCACCAAAGATACCAAACAAAAGGATGCCTCTAATGGAAAAAGAAGGAGAATAAGTGTGACCTGGCTCTAACTGCTCAAGATCTGAAAATCCAATGGTATCTGGACAGTGGCTGCTCAAAACATATGACTGGAGACAGGATAAAATTTATAACTTTTGATGAAAAGAAAAATAGTAATGTTACTTTTGGCAATGATAAATCAGGAAAAATCAAGGGAAAGGGCTCATTCAACTTAGATAATGGCAGAGGTAAGGCCCAAGATATACTATTTGTAGATGGGTTGAAGACAAATTTGCTGAGTGTTAGTCAAACGTGTGATAAAGGCTGCGAATTTCTTTTCAGAGCACAAGACTATGAAGTCATATCAAGCACCATAGGTAAGACTCTACTCAAAGGTGTTCAAACAGAGAGCAATGTTTAAATCGTGAAAGAGGAATATGAAGCATGCCATCTTAGCAAACTTGAGGAGTCATGGTTATGGCATAGGAGATTGGGACATCTCATCTTCGAACATATCATCAAACTGAGAAAGAAGAAAGCGGTCAGAGACATGCCAGAAATAAAAAGGCCTTCTAATACCATATGCAAATCTTGTCAATTGGGTAAACAGACCCGCACATAATTTAAGGCCAAAGATGAGTTATCAACAAGAAGACCACTCCATCTTGTGCACATGGATCTGTGTGGACCTACAAGAACTAAAACACCAAGTGGAGAATCCTACTTTATGTCGATAATAGATTATTTCTCCAGAATGACATGGGTTGATTTTCTCAAGAATAAATCAGAAGCTCTGGACAAATTCAAAATATTCAAAGCATTAGCAGAAAATCAGACAGGATGCAAGTTAAAATGCATCATATCGGACAGAGGAGGTGAATTCACAAATTATGACTTTGCAGATCTGTGCAATGAATATGGCATAAAACAACAATTTACTATTGCAGGGACACCTCAGCAGCATGGAGTAGCAGAGAGAAAAAACAGATCTATTCAAAAAATTGCCAGAGCCATGATGCAAGAGATTAATATTCCTCAAACCTTCTGGGCAGAAGTAGTACATACAGTGGTGCATATCCTTAATAAAGCTCACTTAAGGCCAAGCAGTGACAAGACTCCCTATGAACTATGGCATGGAAAGCCAGCTTCAATCAAACATTTTAGAATTTTTGGAAGCAAGTGTTATATAAAGAATAATGATGAAAATCTTGGGAAATTTGATGCAAGAGCAGATGAAGGGATTTTTCTAGGATATGCTTCGAAAAGTAAAGGGTGCAGGTGCTACAACAAGACTCTTCGAAAAATAGTTGAAAGTATTGATGTGAGATTTGATGAAGAACTTCCAAACAATACAAGAGATATAGACTGCTGCAGTCCATCAGACAACCATGAAGAAGAAAACCAGAATGATGATGAAACAAGCAAGACAACAGAAGATGCAGAGCTGAGCTCGAAGGCCCCCTCAAGATAAACTCAAAAGAATCATCCTGAATATTAGATCATAGGAGAAAAGAAAGCAGGGGTCCAGACAAGAAGGCAGCTAACAGAACAAATAGAAGAGGTATACATAGCCATGTTATCACAGATAGAGCCAAAGAGATTTGAAGAAGCCTACAAGGACAAGTATTGGGTAAAGGAAATGAATGAAGAATTGGACCAAATTGAGAAGAACAATACCTGGGAACTAGTTCCTAGACCAATTGAGAAAAATATCATTGGCACAAAATGGGTATTCAAGAATAAAATGAATGAGCAAGGACATGTAATTAGGAATAAAGCCAGACTAGTTTGCAAAGGATATTCACAAATCAAAGGACTTGATTATAATGAAACATTTCCTCCTGTAGCCAGAATGGAAGCCATCAGAATTTTTTTGGCCTTTGCATGCCACCAAGACTTCAAGGTATATCAAATGGATGTGAAATCTGCATTTCTGAATGGAGATCTAGAAGAAGAAGTCTACATGGAACAACCAGAAGGTTTCACTTTAACAGACAAAGAAGACTATGTGTGCAGACTGAAGAAGGCTCTATATGGACTGAAACAGGCTCCTCGTGCTTGGTACTCAAGACTGGATAAGTATTTGCAAAAACAAGGCTTTAAGAGAGGCGGAGTAGACAACAATCTATACATAAAAGCCCATGAAAATGAACTCCTGATTGTTGTAGTGTATGTTGATGACATTATGTTTGGAAGCAACAGAGATGAACTAGCAAAAGGGTTTGCTGAGGAGATGAAATCAGATTTTGAGATGTCCATGATTGGAGAACTCAATTTCTACTTAGGACTTCAAATTCAGCAAAACAACACAGGTACATTCATCTCACAGGAAAAATACTTAAAAGAAATGTTGAAAAAAATCAAAATGGAGGGGTACAAGCCTATCGCTCCCACAGTCTGATGCAATTTAATGCGTGATGATGGATCTGCGATATAGATCAAAACTCTCTGAGGATCCATGATAGGAAACCCTCATGTCGACAACACCTCGGATATCTACAAGGAACAGCACAGTATGGGCTTTGGTATCCTAAAGGAAAAAACTTCACTTTGACAGCATACACAGATGCAGATTGGGCCAGCTGTGTGGATGACAGGAAAAGTACAAGTGGAGGTGCATTCTATCTAGGAGAAATTCTGGTGGCATGGTTAAGCAAGAAACAAACATCTATCTCTCTATCTATAGCAGAAGCAGAATATATAGCAGCAACAACATGTTGTACACAAGTCATGTGGATGAAGCAAACCCTCCAAGACATGAAGGTAAGCATTGATGAACCTATCTCAATCAAATGTGATAATACAAGTGCTATAAGTATATCAAAAAATCCCGTGCTTCACTCAAAAACTAAACATATCCTAATCAAGTGTCATTTTCTCCGAGAACAAGTGGCTCAGAAGGTAGTAAAGCTGGAATATGTACCAACAAAAGAACAGACAGCTGATATATTTACCAAACCTCTTGCTAGAGAACCATTTCAATATTTGAGAGATAAACTAGGGGTAGTATCTATAGATGCTACTCTTTGATATAAAGAGAAAGCACAATTTCAGGGGGAGAACAAAATTGAAAATATCATTCCAGGGGGAGATCAGCCAGCAAGGAAAGCATGAAATAGGTCCTCAGGGTCAAAGGATTATGGAAAGAATACACCCAGCATAAAAGAGTTAAAGAAAAGGCTAAAGGGTCAGAATTTTAGATTTAATCCAAAGTTTGGAGCAGCAAGGTACAAAGTCAGAAGATCTCAAAGAGAGGAAATGCAGAAAGCAAACTAGGAAATGAGCAACCCTTTGCCATTGATGTCAAAGGGGGAGGAAAAGCAAAAAGGGGCTTCTATAAGGCAAACAAAGGAAGAGTATTGCCATCAATGCCAAAGGGGGAGACTGTTGGAAATGTTGTCATTGATGGCAAAGGAAAATCCTGCACCGACCTGCTAAGAGAACTGCATAGAGCTGCATAGGGGAAGAAGGCCATCAGATTGAAGATCTGGCCAGCCAGTAGTTGTAAGTTAATTCATTGTGTAAATAAGAAATGTTTCAGTATATTTGTGGCTTGTGGATTTAATTCATGTGTGAATATTTTGGCTCTTGATGGATGATGATTGATTTCTGTGTAATTGAAGTTTGAATCCCATAATTAAGGATATGAGCAGAGCGTTAAAACTCTGTACAATCTATAATAGGAATCTCTGTGTGAAAGAAGGAATTGAAATCCTGTGTATGATTGAGTTCTGGTGATACTTTGTCCCTATGCATGTGCGAGAGTGTTTGACTCTGCAGTTAATGTACTCCGTCCCTGTGTTAATGTATATACTCCTGAATGCTCGTAGTTATACGTTGTTGTGTATATATTGAAAATATATTAATCGTGTGCGAATAGACCGTGGAATGACTGATGTTCTTGTCTGATTCATATTAGTCAAGGTTAAGAGTCATGTATTATGATTCACTGAAGTTAACAGTGGCATGGTGTTGCAATTCCACATAAGAAATGGAGGAGCAAGGTCGTAATGTGCAGAAATTAGCATTGAGACGGTGCAAGGAGGAGAACCCTTTTAAATAATAAAGGACGACGGAACGCGAAGTTAGGCGGAACCCCGAGCCAAAAGGGCGGAACCACGAAGAGTGAACAGTAAAGGTGGTTTTTGGTTTTCATCGCACCACCTTTACACGGTGGGTGGTATTCAAGAGATTGGGAGCGATTCCACAGGACGGGTGACACGTGTCCTTGAGCTAATTTGCAAAACCGCTCTCACTGCGTGCCATCGCGCATTATTGTTCGTGCATCTTCGCCGAGCGATATCCATCCGATCAAATGAGGTGGTGCGACGCGATAACAACCGTCGGATGGAGACGACCGTTAGCGTTGGGGCCCATACGCATGTGTTGAGGTTTGCGGGTTTAACCCAAAGTTTTGATTTAAATATATGCACGGAAGCTGGGATGGTCAATTAATATGGTTTTAATAACCCAAAGTATTATGTCGCATATTAAGGGAGTAGGCCATATAATTACGATTATGAAGTCAGTGCCCTATGAAAATATGGGGATTATGATTTGGTTGGATGCATAACAGTCTTATTGCCGATACATGTATGATTAGTGCTACAATGGATAACGAAGGGTGTTAATGGTGCAGTTGCACATTGAAGTAAAGCTTAGAGCAACATAATCATAGTTTGTATTGAACAGTGAGAAAGTTGAAGTTTAAATCTGTTTAACAGAAAATTTGCAGATTTGACCTGATTGAATACGCAGTGGAGGTTGATAACTCAGATTTACAGAATATGGAATTGAAGATAGAGTGTCTTGGAGATTGCAGAGTTGAAGAAATGTGCAGAAAAAGGATTCAAAAGTGCAGTGAACAGGTGGAATATGCGAAAGACAGTGAACAAAGTATGCAGGACAGCTGCATGACTGCTACAGAAAGGACAAAACCAGCTAGCCAAGGGCTGAGTGAAGTTTATATACTATAACTAAAAATGTAAATGTTTTATTTGTTTTATATTGTTTGTGATGCAAAGGCAAGTATCCTAAGGAAAAAAAAAATCCCACTGTAACATGGAAATTTGTACAGATTGTTATAATTTTAAATGAGTTGGACAAAGGAATGAGAAGACAGAAGTCAAAGAGTCATGGTTGTTCACTCCAAATTCCTTGTGGAATACAAACAGTCATGTAATGAACTCTATATATAATATCAAATTGATATGCATAAGAGAGTCAGAGAGAGTAAGGATAGAGAATGAAAAGCATAGAAGATTGAGGCAGAGAAGATAAGGAAGAGAGGAGCAGAAAGCGATGCTACTGAATAGAGCTGATATCTGAGGTAAATCAGCAAACATTTCTTGTGATAAATTGAGGAATTTGGAGCTTCCCTATCAAGTTGAAGCTTGATAGATATCAGTTGTAGTTGACTGAGGTTGGAGCCTCTTGTAGGTTGGTGCCTGCAGAAAATTGAAGGGAGTTGGAGCTTCCTTGCAAGTTGTAGCTTGCAGAATTGAGGTTGGAGCCTCCTGTGGGTTGGTGCCTGCAGAAAAATAGTGGTGAGAGGGAGTTGGAGCTTGCCTTTGCATCACAACAATAATAAGATGTGGTTTTCTCCCTTTATAGGTTTCCACTTATATCTGTTGTCTCTATCTGTGTTTCCTGTGTGCTGAGATGATTTATCAAATCTGCTTAATGTTTGCTGCTCTCATAGTAAGTTTAATGCACATTAATTTAATACTTGCTGCAACATATTAATATTGTTCATATACTAAGGTTGATTATAAAATTAAGCTATAAATAAGTTGATGAAAAATTAAAAAATGCTCATGTATGTATTGAACTGATTCACCCCCCCCCCTCTCAGTCCAACTAAAATTCAACATCCTCTTATTTCAAGAGTGTACACAATATGTGCACACTATAATCCCAGAGAGTAATGTTTCTTAAAATGTAGTATAGATCTTTCAAATACAAGAATAAACTGATGATTTTAATAAATCCCATTTACAACTAAAGGAAACTCAATGCTCTAAAACTAAATCATTCATTCAGCAAAGTAACAACAATTATCAGTCGAGGATACAGTAGCAATAACTCATTCCTCTTTTAACTGATGTAAACTAATCAAGCATAAATAAGTTCCTCAATCCGAGAGCTTTGACAGCAATAGCCAATGTTCTTTACAGTTGTTGATGTCACACACAAGACACTAAATAACTGATTGGAAATGGTAATGAATTAAATCAATAATGCTACTGCAACTGATGGAAATGAGATAATTATGCTAACTGTAAGAATGCTAAAAGGAAAAACTAAATGATTGCAGAAAGTAAATGAGCAGAAACACTATATAATAGAAATACACAGCAACACTTATGCGACTACAATGAACAACAAAACTAAGTTACTGAAATGAAAGGCGAAGCTTTGTAATTAGAATGAGAAACACAACAATATACTTGTAGAAAGAAATTCTCTTGTTATGAGGGAAGAGAATAGCAACGCAATTCAATTGCAGAAAGTAATCATTAAACAAACCACACTTGCAGAAATCAGAAATAAGGCACACCACACTATATGGTACAGGAATGGAAACTAGATCCACCAGGAGTTGGGCCCTTAGCCGCTGGTGAATACTGCAGATTACTTTAGGAGATGCGAAGGAACTATAATTTTTTTTATATATTCATTATTACATAATCATTACAGCAAGTTCGTGCTCTGCTTCAACAACGAGAGTCGATGATTAAAGTTACAATTTCAATAGTAATTCTCCCATTCCTCCTATCGTATCCTATCTATCTCTAATCCAATAATCCATCTAATTCTCTCCTTAATCATCCATCATGAATCCCCGTAATAACCCCCTCCTTCTCTGATCTCTGTTCTGATTTAAATACACATAGAGAAAAGATACGTTACAACCGATATGATTTAAAATGATTCCTATTACAAAATTGGATTTCTCACAACCAATTGATTAGCAATATCATATCTTAAATATCATTCCATAAATCATTTAATAGGAATAGGTTGAATTTGGTATTACAACTGGAAGAATTTTGAAAATGACCACAACAGCGAATCTGGGAAAATCATCCTCATAGAACCTTTTTTTTTCTCTCAATACAAGTCGAATTTGGACAAAATGTTCTATTGTAAATTTAATTCGTTCCATTTTGGACAAAACCCATGTCTCAGATTTCCCAAATTCTTCTGCATTTGCCCAATACATCCAATGCAAAACTGTCACTTCTTATTCTAGCGAATTTCTGAGTTGGCATATTTAATGATGAGCTGGAAATCAACTCTGCAATCTGGAAAATATCTTGGAGGCTAAAATGGTGAGTGATGTTACAAAAAATTTATTAATAAACCATAATTGGTAAAATCATGCATAATCATGAATCTATTAAAAATAAAGGAGAAGAAATAATATTTATCCATAAAAGCATAAATAATTATAAAGTGGAATTATATGATAAAAAATGATAAATGACATGATAAAGAAGAGTAGGAATGGATGAAATAAGTATTAAAAATTATAATAATAATAACATATTAGCGGCCCAACATACCCTCAAACTCAATATATTGCATGTCCTCATGCAACCCAGAACTGAATATATTGCATGTCCTCATGCAACCCAAAGAAAAAACCCATGTGTTAACCAAGCAAAAAAATTGTTCATCCCAACTAATGAAATCGATGGAACAAATGAATTTTTCTTCAAATAATTAATATTCAATTTTAGCAATCTTGATGTATCCATAACATTTTTTACAGTTGACATTCAACTATATGTATATGAAGTTGCAGAAAAATGTGATATAAGTAACAACAAACTTCTTTAACCATTTTCTCATAAATCAGATCGTTTTGATGCACGGATTGTGAGATATAAACAAAATGGATGTAGGTGATAGTGCATAATTTTCAAAATTTGATGAACTAATTTAGCGTGAAATTATCTGGGTTTGTGTATTTTAATGATACCTCTTTGTTATCCAGAAATCACAAGAATTAAGTTCATAGTTCTAAAGATATTTGCAAATCAATTTTTGCACTGTATAAAAAATGAAATTGTATGCCTTAAATGAGAAATAAAGTAGAAAACATCCATCATGTGTAGCAATTCCTCCCCCAAACTGAATAATTAGCATGTCCTCATGCAATGCTAGAAAAGAAAGAGAGGTGGTTGCTACAATCTATTGAAATCTATGCTTGGTGTAAAACAACATGGAATAAGGGAGGTGTTGAGAATGAATAAGAATATCAATGGATGATAAATAATATTAGTGACATGGTCATAAGAAAGAAATTAAGGAAAGCAACACTCCCCCAAACTGAAAGATGATATGTCTTTGAAAAATGGGAAGTGGTAAAGATGTGGAATGAATGATGATAAATAATGCTCAATGGATTTTCATGAAATTCTCCTAAATTCGTAATAAATCAGAAAATTATTCTATTTTATCTCAAGTGTTACCTCCGAAAAAAAGTGTGGAATGACATGTAGGGACTAGCATTTGTTGAAGCTGATGTAGACTAAGTGGATACTGAAAGTGAGGCAAAAGGTGGAAGCCATGCAAGCACATCATGTCTGAAGAATTGTGCGCGTTCGTGAGTTGCACTAGCCTTTGCTGTTAGTTGCAATAGTGTGGTCGTGCTGTGAATAGCATTTCCCCCCACACTTGTTGTTTTCCTGTAAACAAATCACGATTCTACATGCAATTTTCTTGAATCCACAGTGTTAATTTTGAAGAGCTACAGATAAGATATATGCCAAAAGTTCAATCAGAAAAACTTCTGTAGAAATGCAGTATGAATATTGTGGAAAATCAACAAATTATGGCAGAATTATGTATTTATATCGCGTGCTATCCATAATGCATACATTCCCCCTTCCAATTGAAAAAGGGATTCCATAACCATAAAGCATAGAAAAAGTGTTGTATTGATGACAAGGCAAGGGAACGAACAATACAACAGTAATGAATCATAGTACACATATCAAATGATAGAACAACAAGAGGTATGGTTATAATGAGGGCAGAGTGTATAAATATAGTTATGAATAAGAGATAAGATGCTTGGGTTGATGATAGGTAATGTGGTAAGTAAAAAGGATAGCAATATGCAAGAAAAGATACCTTGCTGACGATATTCCATCTGAAAATGATATGATTGATTAAAAAACATTAACTCCTGCGTAAAGGTTCATAGTAGGGAGAAATTAGGGAAATAATCTCTCTGATAAAAAGAAAAGTAGGAAGAGGGTATTATAATAATTATTGATGTTGAAAATAGAACTTCAATACCATAAGCAGAGCCTCTGCTGCCAACAGGCATCCATAGCCTCAGCAGGGTTGATTTTTAACTCATATGAGCCAGGATCCTCAATTTATAGTTGCAGAATTCCATTGTTGTTCCACAGAAGAGATCAGTGTGCTGGCATGGTAACCAGATAACCACACTGCCATTCACTGGGAAGTAGCAAAAGTGATCAGGCCGGCACGTGATGAGACCTCCTGTTCCAAGGATATTGTGGTTATCCAATGGATCATAACCCTAGTGTGGTGGCCATAGTGGGAATGTCACTTCACTACAACCTTATGAAAATGGTAGGCTGGCTCTTTAGTGAGACCCCCTATCCTCTATCTGTAGACAAGATTTTGTTGTTTTTACACCTTTTATGATAAATAGAGGGAGGCTCAGTACTCCTTAAGAGTGGGGATGGTGGAAGAAGTTTGAACATGTCAATAGAAAGAAAATATACCCATAATGTTACTTATAATATATAGAGAGAATTGTAGCCAGGAGAAGTGGAACCAGCATGGTAAAGATGATCAATCAGTATCATATACAGCAGAAATCAATACAGTAAAGTAATATATAAATAATTGTGTCCCTTTTGTTTGTTTAAAAAAAAAAAAAAACTATCATCAAGAAGATGTCTTGTTAAAGATCATAACGTCAAGGATATTCACCTGCTTCAATAGACTCCATAATTTTTGTCCTCATAAAAGTATTGTACTTCATGCGATGCAAGGGAATCAATAAAATGTGGTTGAGATGAATTAGGAATAATCGCACAAGAGGGAGGAAGGGTTGTTCTCAAAAATATTCCCAAAGTGTTGTTCCCTTGAAGGAACAGCAAAAACACTCAAAAAAGTGTTGTTCTTTTTAAGGAACAACAAAAATACACCCAAAAAAAGTGTTTTTCCTTAAAATGAACAGCAAAAAAATACACCCAAAAAAAGTGTTGTTCCTTAAAAGGAACAACAAAAAATACACCTAAAAAAAGTGTTGTTCCTTAAAAAGAACAGTAAAAAATACACCCAAAAAATTATTGTTCCTTTTAAGAAACAACAAAAAAATGCATGCGAAAAAATGTTGTTCCTTTTAAGGAACAGCAAAAAAATACACACAAAAAAGTGTTGTTCCTTAAAAGGAACAGCAAAAAAATACACAAAAAAATGTTGTTCCTTAAAAGGAACAGCAAAAAAAATCAACACGCGACATTGTTGTTCCTTAAATGGAACGGCTGATGTTCCTTAAGAGGAACAACAGTTGTTCCTTAAATGGAACAGCAAAAAGACAAACACACGAAACTATTGTTCCTTAAATGGAACGGCTATTGTTCCTTAAGAGGAACGAAAATTTTTCTCAAAAGAGGAACAGCAAAAAGACAAACACACGAAACTTGGTGTTCCCTGTAGGGAACATCAAGGGAAAAATAGAAAAAACTAATGTACAATCTATTATCAAGCAAATCCAATCAAACAGAAAGGAAAATTTATGTATAGGTTTCAAGAAAAGGTAACTTTTTACAGAATTGGTGCTGCCGAAGAATTGCCTTCTGTAACTGAAACTTGTATGGTGGGGTCCTCATTGTTCAATCGCCAATGGAGTGGAAACTATAATTTGAAGGAATCAACACCTAAAACACAAAAACATAAGAGAAATTTAAAAAAAACAACACTTTAAAGTTACAATAGCTATTATGTTATTTTCTAAAGCAAGGAAAAAAATGTTTTCGGGCAAAGAAAGTGACATGACATGAATCTTCAAATGGGAATCAATTCTTCATTGCTTCTGTTATGAATCCATTGGTAATGAATTGGATGAAATTCCCTTGTTTCATTAAAATTTCTTTCAAGAATCGCTTGTCCATAAATTGACCTTCTTTATTCTCCTAGGACCTGCAAAAAAACGAGTGTCTACCTGTAATAAAACATTAAATCATGGAGAAAGAGAGGTGATCGGGCTCCCCTAATCCAAAAATTATGCAAAAAAAACAACAATTAGTTACTCTGTATAACAAATACACAGAGAAAATAACAAAAAAAATTTTTTTTTTGTGTCACGTGCGGGAGAGCAGTGGCCAATCATGCTAACTTGCAGTGTTTTAATCACAACTTCTTTGTTTTTCGTCCAAATTGAGTGATTCTAAAGCCAGATGAGAGCTAATTAAAAGGTGTATCTCCAATACAAACAAGTTTTAAAAATTCAATGCTATGATATGTCAATTATACTTAGAACGACCTGCATAATAGAGTCATTTTCGATTTTCCAGCTCAGACCAACAGTTGATATTTCAAGCATAAATTTTTCATTTGATGACACATTAAGCTGATTCAAATTGGAAATGAAATTATATTAATTTATTTATCTCCAATAGAAACAGGTTTTGAAGACAAGAATAATTTATGGGTCAAATACACTAGTGAACAATCGAGAAAACAAATTTTCAAGAGCGTTGATTTATGATAAGCAGTCAATATTTTGGTCATAAATTCCTCATACGATATCAAAAATGAGTGATTAGAATTGCATTGTAAACTAGATTCATAGAGGAATATACCATAGAAATAGGTTTTAGGAATATATTCATTTATGCCTCCAAACACTGACTGTCCCAACTCTGTTCTTGAGCTCCCTACTAGACACCCTATCAATGTTTTGGTTATAAGTTTTTCGTTTCAAATCCAAATGGAGCGATTAAAATTGGGTTGGAAAGTAGCCATCAAGGGCCACTTAGGATAGAAACAGATTTTAAAAATATTCACTTTTGGTCCCTCAAAACATGATTGTCCCAACTCTGTTTTTAGAAATTTCATCAAGCCCACAAGCCAAAAAATATGATATTCAAGCAATTTTTCCATATTGGTGATAAAAATGAATATGATTTTTTTTAGAATTTTTATTTTCAATATAATGCATTTACATATATAAATAAATTAAATATTTATCACCGATGTTGATTTCCATAGCGTGTTGCAACAAAAACAATTTTTTTTTTTTTTAATATTAATAAAAATGTATTTATTTATGTCCTTATTTATTTATTTTCTCCACTAACCTACTCTTCTTTGAAAATTGAATATGATTACGTATACGAGTACTTCTAGTGGAGCCATTTTCGAAATAATCACTCTAGTATGTACATAGCCAAATTTGAAAAATGCATGTTAATAAATAGTAGGGTATGAGAAGCCAACTTCCCTTGAAAAGATGGTGCCAAAAATTGTTGAAGTATGGAGTGATGCTGAAAACAAATTGAGTGAAACCAATCGTCAATGTATCCCTTACTTTATTTATTTCCCATAGTCTTCATATCATGAAGTTCTTGAGTGTTTAAAACGGCTTGTTGATACAGGCTAGAAGAAACCTCATTTTCTTTCATAACCTCTACAATTTTTGGATTTGATACATTCTGAATCTCAGTATAAGTTTTCTCCAATGGTGCATGTGAGATAGAATGGGTGGGAAGGGTCGGTAAATTTTGCAGTTCAACACTGTAAGCATGTTGTATTGTTTTATTATGGTGAGGGTGTGGAATGAGTTGAGTAGGAAATTGTGTAGGGAATGGAGCATTTTGATGATGTAGTTGATTGGGTTGAATGGATGATATTGATGGGAAAGCAAGATGTTGTGGAAGAGCTGGAAGATGTGTTTGTGCTACAAGATGAGGGAGAGTAGTCATGCAATCATAAGATGAACCATGCCAAACTTGTAGACAAGATTGGTGGTGGTTATATTGAGATTGGCATGGCTGCCCTAACATATGAGTATTCCATAATGGATTATGCAAGTAAGAGAATGGAGAGGAAGTGTTTTGAACCATACCTGTAGGCCATGATTTCCATGGTTTTGACCTTGTTGCAGCTTCCCCATCTCTTTGATATGATACTTCCACCCTAGATAAGGAAGAACAACTATCTATGGGATGCTCCTTTCGGTAATGAGGGCAAAACACTTCATCAAATTCTTGATTTTTCTGAACCTGCAAAACATTCAATTGTGAATTTAGAGAGCTAATGAAATCATATTTAAAATTTTCAAATAAAACATTGATTTCAGCTCTTATGTCTCTTGTTCTTGTAGTAAATTTGGAAAAGAAATAAGAAACTTCTCTAGAATTCTTACCATCCTTGGAAATTCCTCTTGAATACCTTATGCACAATTCACAAACATCATCATATGATAACTAAAAAACATCACCTTTTCCTATCAGATTTAAGAGTTCTAAAAATTCATTTTTGATTCCTTTAAGAATGAGTGTTTTCAAGATTTATTTTTCCAAATGCTTATGCTTTGATTTTTGAAGGTTATATTGAAATCGCTCTACATAGTCCTCCAAGCTTTCATCTTCCCCTTGTATCATACCGAAAATATCTTCATTGGATTTGCAGTAGTCTTGGTACTTTTTCAAGAATATGTTCTTCATGTCCTCCCATGTTTGGATGCAGTTCCCACCTAGGCTCATGAACCATCAGAGAGCTGCTCCTTTTAGAGTAAGAGGAAACACTTTCAACCTTTGATCATTAGTACAATAATCATATCCTCTACAAAGTATTTCAAACTCAAACAAGAATGTATCTGGATCTTCATTTCTCAAACCATGAAAATTTGGTAGAGACGATGGGGGAATTATGTGCATTTGTGTGACTCATCCTAGATCTTTGATAGGGAATTGAAAAGTTGAAATGTGAGCCATTGTTTACCATAATAAAAGATGTTCTTCATATATTTCTTTAAGGATCCTCCTTCCAATGTTCCTATCAATCGGTTAGTGAAATGGGTGGTGCTTACATCACCACTCGAGTTGAATTACAATATTTATTCAAAATTCTACCTATAAAATTCCTACTTCAATTCCTACGCAATTCTACTGAAAAGCGGGCGGAGGAGAAAGCATTTTACTTGCTCGTTATGCAGGTTATTACCTTTCGTTTTTAATACCCAATTATTTCAGAACAAACAAACATCAAACATACATCGCTCTCTATGAAATGGCAACACTCTCCCCGGAAACGACACCAAAATGTTAGGTGCTAAAAGGTTCCTTTAAAAACTCTTATTTATACCACATTAATTATCAACTCGGGAAAGTCCTCTTATTTTAAGAGTGTACACAATATGTGCATGCTATAATCCTAGAGAGTAATGTTTCTTAAAATGTAGTATAGATCTTTCAAATACAAGAATAAACTAATTTTTTTAATAAATCCCACTTGCAACTAAATAAAACATAATGCTCTAAAACTAAATCATTCATTCAGCAAAGTAACAACAATTATCAGTCGAGGATACAGTAGAAATAACATTTCCTATTTTAACTGATGTAAACTAATAAAGCATAAATAATATCCTCAACATGAGAGCTTTGATAGCAATAGCCAATGTTCTTTACAGTTGTTCATCTCACACACAACACACTAAATAACCAATTGGAAATGGCAATGAATTAAATCAATAATGCTACTGCAACTCATGGAAATGAGATAATTATGCTAACTATAAGAATGCTAAAAAGGAAAAACTAAATGATTGTAGAACAAAAATGAGCAGCAATGCTATATAATAGAAATAGACAACAACGCTTATGTGACTGCAATGAACAACAAAACTAAGTTACTGAAATGAACAGCGAAACTACGTAATTAGAATGAGAAACAAAAAAATATACTTGTAGAAAGCAATGATCTTATTATGAGGGAAAATAATAGCAACGCAATTCAATTGGAGAAAGTAATCATTAAACAAACCACACTTGTAGAAATCAAAAATAAGGCAAACCACATTGTATGGTATAGGAATGGCTAGTAGATGCACTAGGAGCTGGGCTCTTAGCTGTCGGTGAATACCGTCGGATTACTTCAGCAGATGTGAAGGAACTGCAGCTGTTTTTATATATTCATTATTCCATAATCGTTACAACAAGTTCGTGCTCTGCTTCAATAGTGAGAGTCGATGATTAAAGTTACAATTTCAATAGTAACTCTCCCATTCCTCCTATCTTATCCTATCTATCTCTAATCTAATAATCCATCTAATTCTCCCTCTAATCATCCATCATGAATCCCCATAATAACCCCCTCCTTCTCTAAGCTTTATTCTGATTTAAATACACATAGAGAAAAGAGAAGTTACAACTGATATGATTAAAAATGATTCTTATTACAAAATTGGATTTCTCACAACCAATTGATCAGCAAGATCATATCTGAAATATCCTTCCATCAATCATTTAATAGGAACAATTCGAATTTGGTATTTCAACTGGAAGAATTTGGAAAATGGCCACAACATCGAATCTGGGAAAATTGTTCTCAGACAACCTTCCGTTTCTCTTAATACATGCCGAATTTGGGAAAAATTGTTTTCAATTAAGTTAATTCATTCTGTTTTGGACAAAACCCATGTTTCGGATTCTCCAGATTCTTCTCCATTTGCCCAATATGTATAATGCAAAACTGTCACTTCTCATTCCAACGAATTTCTGAGTTGGCATATTTAATGATGAGCTGAAAATCAACTCCGCGATCTGGAAAATATCTTGGAGGCTAAAATGGTGAGTAATGTTACAACAAATTTATTAATAAACCATAATTGGTAAAATCATGCATAATCATCAATCTATTAGAAATAAAGGATAAGAAATAATATTTATCCATAAAAGCATAAATAATTATAAAATGGAATTATATGATAAATTATGATAAATCACATGATAAAAAAGAGTAGAAATGGATTAAATAGGTGTTAAAAAGTGATAATAATAATAACATATTAGCAGCCCAACAAACACCAAAAAGGAATACTATGGAGATGGAATCAGAGAAGTCTGAAAGTGGAGGTGATTCAGACTAGACTTATCCAAGAGATTAGAAATGGAAGAAGTAAGTGGAACTACAATGGGAGGTTAGGAAAATAAAACCTCGTATTTTTTATGGGGAGAAGGAATATGATGCAAAGGCATGGCTCCTCAATATTACCAATTATTTCCAAGTGTATGAGTATGAGAGAAATTTAAAAGCCAGATTGGCCATTTCCGAGTTGCAAGGGAAAGCTTCTCTCTGATGGGAAGAGGCCAAAATAGTACATACTTTGAAGGAGTATATAGTGTCTTGGGAGGATTTTCAAAGGGATTTCAAGTCTTGATATCTAAATGAACAATATTATGATGAAAAATCTAAGGCATTTCATGAAATAATACTAGGACCATTAAAAATGGATGATTTTATGGCTAAATCTACCAATTTTATGTGGTATATACTTTACTAATTAAAGAGGATAAATCCAAGGTATAATGATTTTTTAATTTCTTACCGGCCCCTTACAAAGAAATAATTGAGTTTGACAATCATAAGACAATGGATGCCGCAGTAAGAAAATAAAGATCGTGCTACCAGTAGTTCAAGAATAGAGGTGAAGGATTAAAACCTTGGAAAAGTAAGGACATAAACCATATTATTTTAATCAATTTTAGAAGGACCATCACTGGAAGAAATTTCATAAGGGAAATTTAAATAATCTAGCATAGTCTAAAACTAGCTCAAAACCCATAGATCTAAAAAATAAAAAGATCAGTAGGCTGAAGGAGAGAGAACCGTTGAAGTGTTTTGAGTGTGGTGAACCACAACTATTGAGATATTTCTTGCATAACCCATGACCTATTCAGAATATTTAATTTTTCCACAAAGCAACAATCGTGAATGATGTTTCCATAAACATTCCTAGGATAAGTGCCACATTGGGGGAAAAATAGGTTGAGCATAAATCTACCATGAGTTATATTAAAGATATTATTTTAAACCAATATGTTTCTGTTTTAATTGATCTAGGGGCGAGTTTAAGTTACATTAGTCCCCAACTTGTGGAAACATATAAATTAAAAATTGAAATATTTATAACTGAATGGTTGGTACAATTAGAAACTAACACTAAAATAAAGGTAACCAATTAAGTAATACATTGTCCCATAAACTTAAATGTCTATTCCACAATAATAAATTTAAATATTCTTCATTTAGGATCCTACGATGTCTTAATAGGCATGAACCGGTTGGAAAAATATGGAGTTGTTATAAATTGTTTGGAGAAAATAGTGAGTTGTGTGATTCAAGATGGGAAAACCCAGTTGATTAAAGTTATACCAAAATCAATATTAGTGAGAAAAATTTCAAATTTACAGCTAAAAATGAGTTCCAAGTGTTAGTGTCCTGAGATTTAGCAAATTGGTAGATCAAATGCACAGGGTAACATCAGACCAGTCTTTGGAGTCCTAGGACCTAGCCTTCCTAGACTCAGAGAGGGCTCTCTCTATTGTATGCAAAGGATGTGAACTTGTTTTCTTTTAGGGTTTGATTTTAGGATAGTTGTTAAGTGTAGGGTTTGTTTGTTGGTTTTGGTTGGGTGAGATGATTAACTAGAATAGATGGAATGGGGAAAAATTCAATTCATTGGGCTATGGAGTCTGTAAAATTTATAGAGAGTTCAACAATGGATCGAGGAGCATCACAAAGAAAATATAGCATTGGTAAATGGATTGTCAAGGTTTATGGGAAATGAGATGGACATCAAGTTTGTGAAAAAAGGTAGGGAAAAGGGCAATCAAGAATCCTTCATCATGTACCTTTTTAACAAGAATGGACTGAAATACATAAATATGAAGAAGAAATCAACAGAATGGGCAAACCAGTGACTTTTTGATTCAACTTAAGAAAATAAGCATTCAAGACAAACATTCCAATGAAATATAGAAGGTGAGAAACTCATTTAACTTCTAGTGAGTTCACCTTCAAGGTTAGAAAACATTAAAGATACACATATAACTATAATCCATGAAGAGAGAACATCTAAACATAATTTATCATAGATATGAGGGTCTCCAAAAAAATTATTCAAGATGGACAAAGGGTATGATCGGAACATAGCCTCTTTGGCAAACCTAACTAATGGTACTTTGGAGAGAGACCTCACGAATAGTTTTTAGTGACACCAAACAATAAGGGCTAGCCATAAATCATCTTTGATACCTACTTTATTAAACCATTCATGAAATAAACAAGCTTAGGCGGTCTAGAGAGTAATTAATAATTCTCTAAAATGTCCTAGCAGAAGAAAACATAAAGGCAGTGAAGAACAAACAGAGCTAAGGTGCCTTTGAAGAACATTTCTTAGTATAAATCCTTTGTTCTAATGCAACATAGAAAGATGGAAATAGAATGAAACATGAGAAAACAATAACTGAATAGAATCACTTCATGATTAACCAAGCTCAGGTATCCTGCAAGCAAGCCTCCTCCATCAACAAGAAAAATAAGCCATTCACAAGCTCCAAAACACCAATTTCTCTTCAACCTCCAAAATACTATGTATTGTTCCAAAGAGTCATAAAATTCCAACATTTTACAATTAAGCCCTCATTGTAAAATGCCAACATTTTAAAATGAAGCCCTAGATAGGGTTGGAAGATGTCAAAATCACTCATAAACGTCATTAATGCCCAAGAGACCATGCAAGGCTCAAGGCACAAAATATCTCATAAAATAAATGCCAAAATAACTCCTAGCACGTAATTCTAGATCGAGTTTCCTCAAAAAGCACCAAAATATGATTTTTCACTAAATGAGTGTGTTTTGTTGACTTTTGGCCAAAAACACACAGTGTTTTCTATAAGTGCAGTGCCTTCACAAGCATAACATTAGTCCACTTGCAGCCAAGGTTTGGTGACCTTCACGATGTCGGATGTTTCTCGATGATGACCCAATGGAAAGCCAACCGAGTCTACTTTCCAAATATACCTTTTGTTTTCTGGTTGAGCCTCCGTAACGAATCCAAAAATGAAAATTACCAACACTGCTCTGAGCACAGTGCCAAGCCTAAAAATGAGGCAGAAAGGTAGAAAAAGAGGTGTGTTTTAACCTTTTGCGGGGTCAAAAATGCTCCAAATGCTCTGAAATTTGGTGAGCATAGTCTACTAGGAATGAGAAATCCAAAAATGTAAAGTTTTCCCTCTAAGGATGCTTGAGGAAAAAGCATAGTGCGAGGGGTGTTGCGATTATAGGCCTCCAAATTCACAAAAAACCAAAATTTGTCAAAATTTCTTCAAATTTGGTGGATGTCTCCCTCATGGGGCTTAAGAAGCATGTAGAGAATCTTGAGGAAATATTTCAAGGTTTAATTCATCTTTTCCTCTTTTTAGTGTTTCTAAATTTCAATGAGGGCCTCTTTGAGCTTGGCACTAGTGAGTTTGTTTTTTAAGGCATAGTGTGTAGGCCAAGGTCTCTTTTTATCTTCTTCATATGTTTGTGCTCATCTTCTTCATTTGAAAAACCCTCTTCATATTTTATTTTATTTTTGTTTTGACCAATATTTTCATTGTTTTGACTGTCTCTAGGGCTCTTAGTTTGTTCTTCATTTTCTGTAAGATCATCCTCTGTTTTTTGGTTACCTGTCTCATTTGCGTTCATGCTTTCCTTCTCACCTTCATCCTTACCATTCTTAATGTGGTTGTTTCTTTCTTCATCACTTACCTATTTTTCATCATCAACCTTGATGTCTTATGCCTTATCTTTGATTCCTTGCTTACCTTGGCTTGAGCCATTCTTACTGTTAATTTCAACATTGTTTTCACTTCCATTACCCTGATCTGTTTCCATGTCTCCTTCCTCTTGTTGACTTAACTCACCATTCACCTTAATCCACATTTGGGCTTGACTCATGGTCATATTATCCCCCACTTTCACTTGACTTTTCATTTCTACTTCCCATTTTATCATTTTAACCTTGCTTGCAAGTCTTGAAGGTAAGGTGGAGTTGCTTTTCTTTAGCTTTTGGAAAATTATTTGCAATTTGAAGGATTTTTGCATAAGCGTAATGCCGAGAAGTAAACTAGGTGAGTCGGGCCATCTATGAGCAGCGCTACATGCCTCGTGCAGGCCTCTTGGTCTCTAGGTGCAGCACTGGGTAGCAAAAGACCTGTCGGGTCTTTTCCTGGGCATGGCACTGGCCGAAAATGGGCAAGTCGGGCCTTCTGTGCATAGCACTACCAGAGCCTTGGGTGAGTCAGGCCTGTCTGGTCAGCCTCTGAGCACAACGTTGTGCCCCTATGTGTGTCGATTTTTCCTATGTGTAGTATCAGGCTGTAAGCACAGGGCCTCCCGCTATAAGTGCAACATAGTGCAAAAAATGCACTGTGAAGACCTCTCTATGCGCAGTGCCAGGGTCTGTGAGCACAACGTCAGGTTCTAAGCATAGCGTCAGTGACCTTACCCAGAAACTGTCAAAATCTTAGAAATTTCTTGCTTGGAGGGTCTTTTGCTTTCCTCAAATGCATAATGAGCTAAGTGAAAAGTGAATTGACCTTTTATAACCTTAGGCAAACAATTTGTCTTTCCCAAACCCACTTGCTACATTTCTTAACCTTTTTGCTATTTTATTGATATTATTTTTTTCTTTTGCAGGGGTTGACTTAAAACACAAATGTCGTGCCCTTTCCCTCCTAATCATTTTCTTTGTTGCTCTTTAGGCAGCTGACATGGTGAATTTTGGTGTACCTTGACACATTGATGGTTTTAGAACCTATTTTCCAGATGGTTGTTTGAGTCAAATAGTTCACTGTGTTTTGGCTTGTTTATGTTCTTTAATCATCTTCACGAACTTTTAGGCATTTGTGTGGTGGCAGCACCTCTTAAAAAACCTCTCTGTCCTTGCCTTGGAGATCAAAATTCTATTTGCTTGATGGGAGACTGAGAAACCTCTTTTCATCTTTCTCACTACCCTTAGGCATGATACAACCAGTTTTGAAAAACCAAATGGTCTTCAACTTCAGGCATGCCACCTCCTTTTGGCCACTTCTAATCTTTTTCAGGTGCGTGTGACATAGTTTTTTTTTTGTCCCCTCTGTCATTCTTCGAGTTTGACAACCTTAGTTACACAACAGTAAACTTATGCTCAACTTGGTCTTCCATTTTGGAGCTTAACCCTTTTTTTCTTCCTTTGAACATTTGAGGGAAATTTAATGCACTTGAAGGCATGACCTTCCTCTCATTTATACTCTTTGTATTCTCTGCCTTTGATGTAGTGAAGCATTGTTACCTTGGAAAACCCTAGAAGTCACCTTCAACAGCTTTTGAAGACCTTCTATTGTCATGATGGACGCCCATCAGCTTCATTTCACCCTCTTTGTCTATATTCTCAAAAGCTTTAGGTTTTAGGGCTGTTAGAGAAGAATCAATAGTGTTGTCTTCTAAGTTCTCTATAGCCCTTTCTAGTTCATTCATTTCTATCCAGTTTACCTCACCTTTTTCCCTTCTTCATTTATAACTTCTAAAAATCTTCAAATTATGCTTGATTGTCTTGATGTGCCTCTGTCCTTGTGGTCCTTTGCATTGGCTTCTTGGTTGACAATATTGTTTAGCCAATTAGTCCTAAGAAACTTGATTCTCTTTGAACATAGGCATGCTTCCTCTTCTTTGTTGTGGATGTCCTTTAGTGAGGAGCTGGCCTCTTACCTTACCTATTTATTTGTATGATAGCTATCTCAATCATTCCCTCTTTTCCATTTGACTCATCTTCTTGGCACATGAAAAATAGTGATTTAGATCATCTAAGACAACCCTAAAACCTGTGAAACCCTAATTACCTAGTGGGAGGCTCTTTTGGCTTGGTATTTGACTGAAAGTTTGGCTTGGGGTCCTCAAGTATGAAAAATAGATTTTTTGATATTTGATGTATTGAAGACTCAGAATCCAATGTACTTGATTTATCTAAAGAGCCTTCAAAGATAGTTTTGAGACCATCAATTCTTGAGGCATTTGATGAATAGGGGGAAGAGGAGGCTAGTTGGTGATCTTAGGTGGCAAGTGGAGGGGTGAGGCAAAGGAAAAACAGAGTGTTGAGGTCATAGGTGGTAGAACATAATGAAGGTGAGTGGAATGAGCCCATGATGGGTCTTCTGGGAGTGGTAGGCTGACCATGACATGATAGAGTAGTGAAATAGTGAAAATTTTATCCTAAGGATAATGAAGGCATTGAAATTTCTAAAACTCACAATATTCATGAATTTTGTTTTTAGAAATCTAGGACAAGTATTTATTCATCTACAAAATAGAAAAATTACTGATGACTAACACCAAGAAAGGGGGTAAGTTATATATGGTGTAGGTGGAAACCAATAAAAAAAAACAGAAAAGGAAAATTTAGAGACACTTCTAATCATTAGTGAATTTTAGGATGTTTTTCTAGAGGAAATCTCGGGTTTATCTCCCCACAGAGACATAGATTTCTACATCGATCTAGTGCCAAGTGCCACCCCAATATCTAAATCCCCTTATCAAATGAGTATAACAGAGCTATTAGAATTGAATATGCAATTACAAGAAATTATAAATAAGGGTTACATTAGACCTAGTGTCTCACCATGTGGGGGACTTATACTATTTGTCAAGAAAAAATATGGAACATTTAGAATGTCCATCGATTATTGACAGCTGAATAAGTTAAGCATAGAAATTAAATATCCGCTAACTTTTATTAATGATTTTTTTGATCAAGTAAGGGGAGTAACCATACTTCCAAATATTTATTTAAGAACCGACTATCAACAGTTGTGAATAAAAGATGAAGATATTCATAAGACAACTTTTAGAACCACATAAGGTCACTGCAAATTCGTAGTGTTACCCTTTGGTCTTACTAATGCACCAACAACCTTTATGTGTTTGATGAATAATGTACTTCATAATCACCTTGATAAATTTGTGCTGGTGTTTATAGATGATATTTTAGTGTATTCAAAGAATGATGAAGAGCATAAAGAACATTTGAAGTTATTGCTACAAAATTTAAGAGAGCATCAACTATATGTGAAACTTATCAAGTGTGAGTTTGATAAAGAAATAATATAGTATTTGGGTGACATCATTTCAAAGGAGGCACTGTCTATTGATCCTCCGGAGGTTAGGGATATTGTAAACTGACCCATACCTCAAGATGTTTTAGTTTTTCATTTATTTATGGGAATCATAATATATTACCAAAGTTTTATATAGTGATTCTCTAAATTGGCCTACCCTAATACATCCTTGTAGAATAAGGGAATAAAATTTGAAAGGACAACCAAAGTTTAGGAAAGTTATGACAAAATAAAATGTCTACTAGTAATAGCTCCCATATTGAAAATTTAAGACCCAAACAAGGAACTAATTTTGTGCACTGATTCTTGTTTGGAAGTTCTTAGGGGCGTTTTGGTGTAGGAAAATGTAGTAGTAGCCTATGAGTCTAGGAAAATGAAAACACAGGAAAATAAATATGGTGCATATCATTTAGAGTTGGTTGCAGTAATACTGCTCTAAAGATGTGGAGACACTACCTTTTAGGAAACAAAATTGGTGACAAACCATATTAGCTTCAAATATATTTTTAGCCAACTAGATTTAAATTCTAGACATGCTAGGTGGCTCGCTTTCGTAAGTGAGTTCGAGTTTGATATTAAACACATAACAGGAAAGGAAAATAAAATAGCATATGCCTTAAGCATGCATGCAGATGAATTAATGAGAATATTTGTTAACAACATTAGTACATATTTTATAGATCACATTAAAGCTTTAATACAAAAATATCACAAATATCTGGAAATTCAACAAAAATTAAAGCAATGAGGAATTCCAGGATATGGTGAAAATATAGAGAAATTGCTAACCTACAGAAATAGATTGTATGTTCTAAATGTCAGTTCTTTAAAACAAATGATATTGGATGAATATCACAAAAAGCCATATTCATAACATTGCGAATATCAAAATATGATAACAAAATTAAATATTTTTTTTTTTTGGTATGTTATGAAAAATGAGGTGGTAGAATATTTAGAAAAATGTTTAGAATGCCAACAACTAAAAGTGGAACACCAACACCTTGTTGATTATTGAACCCACTTCCCATTCTTGAATGGAAATTGGAAGTGAAATCATTGGATTTTATTACAGGATTACCAAAGACTAAGTGATAACATGACTCCATTATGGTGGTTGTGGACACCTTGAGTAAAATATCAGTTTTTATACCAGTGTAGTCTACCTATGGAATAACATAGATTGTCGATATTTTAATTAAGGAAATTTTTTGAATTCATGGGGTGCCAAAGATAGTAGTATCAGTTAGGGATGCTAATTTTACCTCCAAATTTTGGAAATCCCAATTTGGGGGCATGGGATCTGAACTAAAATTCAGCACTGCATATCACCCTAAAAAATATGGACAAATAGAGAGAAGTAATTGAATTTGGGAATATATGATGAGAATGTACATAATGGACTCAGCTACAAAATAGGTGGATTTTATGCATTTAGTAGAATTTTTTTACAACAAAAACTACCAAAATTCAATAAATAAGAGTCATTTCGAAGCTTTGTATGGCAGAAAATGTCACACACCTCTCATTTGGGGCCAACCGGAGGATAGATTGATACTTGAACTATATGTCTTGCATGAAATTGAGCAGGTGGTATGGAAGATTAAAAAAAACACCAAAATGACATAGAATGTGCAGAAAAGTTATGCGAACAAGAAAATAATTCATAAATAGTTTAATATTGGGGACCATATTTACTTAAGAGTAAAATCGAGGAAAAGTGCCTTAAGAACTGGGACATGTTCAAAACTGGAACCATGATTCTTTGGGCCTTCTGAAATCTTGGACATAATTTTCCAGTAGTATATCAACTAATTTTCCAAGCCATATTAAAGTGCACAATATTTTTCATGCCTTTTAAAAAAAATATGTCCATGATAATTCTAATGTCATTGATTGAAATTTTATACAGGTGGAACCCAAAGGAGATTTATTTCTAGAGCCACTTCACATCTTAGATCGGAAATATATCTTGTTTCGGAATCAATTCATCGCTCAAGTTAAGGTGAAATCGAGAAACTTTATACATAAGGATGATACTAGGGAGCCAGAGGATATAATGAAGGAAGCTTATCCAACATTGTTTCAGGAATAAAGAAAACGAAAAATAAACACTGAAGGCAATATTAATTCAAATAGGGGGGGAAGATGTAATACCCTTATGTTTATATGTAAATATGTTTTACGGTTTTAGACTTAACTATTTTTAGATTTGATGGCTAGAAAGGCATGATATATTTGAATTAATATGAACAATTAAATATGATGATGTAATAAATAAATTTTATTAATGAAAATTAAATCTCAAAATAACTTGGGAAAGAAACACTTGAGTTAAGAGATCCTTGCCATGATCCGGAAACCAATGTTGGTGGTTGAGATCAAAATAGTATTCTCTTAAATAACTCATAAAAATTCCCTAGGAGTTGATCAATAAGATTTAATATAATGCGATAGAAAATATATTAAATCATTGAATTGTTGAAAAAACATTGAGTAATGGTGGAATAAAGGGTTGGAAGCGAGAAAGACAAGCTTTAAAGAAAAAGGAGGAATTTTTTTTTTTTGAAAAAAAGGAGACAAAGCTTAGGCTAGGATTAGAAGAGGTTGTTGATTCCCTAGCAAGCACATCTGAACTCAGTGGGCACTCGAGGATACAGTTAAAGGTTGGAAGGACATGTGTCAAGTCCGAATGTTTTCCTGGAGTGGTTATGGTTATATTTTCTCTTATGAAAATGTGCCACAATAAATGTTTACTTAAGAATGTGCATGAAAAATATTGTTGTTCTTATTTTAAGTTTTATTAGAACTAAAAATTGTACTATTAGTCTCACGTGAATGGAAATTAGAGGATGCTATATATTAATGCTTTCATTTATGGGGAAAATGGATAATATGATAGTTGACTAAAGATTTTAATTTTCACACACATATGTTTTATTTTATGAAATAATTTATGAATTCACGAAGTGTGGTTAATATTTTTTCTATGGATGTACAATCTAAAACTAAAAATATTTACTTTTACGTTGTTATAAATATACAATTTCTGGTTTATGACTTTGAACGAATATGTGATTTCTAGGAGTTATAAAAATTATATACATCCTATATGGGGAATAAAATTTCCTAGGTTGGGGAAAAATAACTTCTTGTAGCTGCATGAAGAATGACATACGTTTTGTTCATTAATTAAGTGACAAAATAAATAAAGTATTTTTCTTCATAACTTACTAATTCAAAACGGAAATAATGCTAACCAAAACGCTTGTTCTTAGTAATACTCACACGAGCGAGCATGAAAAGAAAAAGATGGAAAAAAAATTAAACCAAGTATAATCACAAAATTTGGAATTTTTATACTGAGAGTGAGTATGAACTTGGGCAAGAGACTGTCAACCAGGGCATGTAATGATGAGGTGGTTATAAAACATACCATAACTGTAGCAGAGTAATTATCCAAGCAAGACGAAAATAACAATTTTCAGAGCATAGAGTTGTTTTGACACTATTGCTATTATGGAGATGTTGGGATTAATAATCGCAGATAAAACATCTGGGAAAACAAAACAAATTTCATCCATTCCTCTAGATTTCTATAGACGTGCCAAAATTGAATAGAGAGAGAGAGAGCATACACTTTGTAAGCATACCAATATGGTAAATACTTATAGGTATATGGATGACAATTGGTGAAATATGTGATGCCGAAGATTACCCCTAAAAATACACTGTAAGACTAGCTATTGCTTCTAAAAGTAGGAGATTTATGTAAATATAACTTATATAAGATCCCAAGAACAGAATGAAATATTTTGTGCTATAAATAAAATCATTTAATCCAACAAAAAAGAGATGGTTAGACATTGATTACTTATATATTGGATACATCATTTATAACAAAATAAACTAGATTCTGGAATACATATATTTAAGAACAAAGTTACGACTTTTGTGTAAAAATAAGACCCATGATGGGCTCAGTCCATATATAAGAACATATAAATTATTGTATTGTATAAAGAATACCAAAAAAAATACAATTACCCATTGAATATTGAACCCCCTATAGGGTAACCTATTCCCAGATTTGGTGGCTTAATTCCCAGGCATATTAAGCTCTAGGAAAGAGAGTGAAAACTATGAAACTGGAAATAAACGATTAAGCCACAATAAGGTAGCTTTTTCCTATAACCCAATCCTTATGGAAACATATTTTGGAAATAATCCCAACCTCCGCCATGAATAAAGAGTGGCAGCAACCCACATTTCATTGAATTTTTTGTGCAGGGAAGGATGAAGCCCAGGTTTCCAATCTGGCGGAATTTGACGGAAAATCAAAACAGAGTACTTGAACCGACTCTGCATTTAATTTCTCAAACCACTAAAGTTGAATTACCTCTTGCTCGTAACTTCGCAGCCCGCAAGTTTTTTGGTTTACCTCTTAAGCTTTTCGACGAAGTTATATTTCCACCGATTTGATATCAGCGTGACCCACCAACCATTGCCGCATTACCAAGACTGCCCAAAAACCTTTGCATTTCTTTTACCTTCCACCATTTTGTACTTCCCATAGTTTATCACATCACCATTGACACTTCGCAAAATTTACCATTTACCTTTTAATGCCCACACGGAAACCTTGAGATGTTGCGATGCGACATCATCATCGTAAATCGAAAAACTTAAGTTTTGCATTTCACACATTTTCCAGTTTACCTTTTAGCGTGTCTGCAGCCCGCACTTCGCAAGATTTTTGTTATACCTTTTTTTGACCGCCTGCAAGTTTGCACTTCGCAAGGTTTATGATTTACATTTAAGCTTCCCTCAAGTTATTCTACTTAAGTTGTGATGCGATAAGTGCCACGTCACAGCACAATCACAAGTTCTTAAGGTCTTACCATATCACGCAAATGTTAAAAGTTAAGATTGTCGGTATGTGATTTTCGATGGAGGCATGGACAAGATGTGGTTTCGCAGGCGAAACCCATAATATTTCAAGTCTGTTTTATGTGTTCTTGTATGTTGTTTTCGTGTAGAAACAACAGAATAGGCAGAAGGATGTTTTTTTTGTTAACAGTCAGTCTTGCATTAAATCGCATTCAATCTTCAGGCTGGAACCAATTTTGTATAAAATAAATGTAATCTCATATTTTTTTAGAGGGTAGAGATGAATGAATAGAGAAGAGTTGAATAAATTGAAAAAGGGTTCATCTCTTGTGTTCGGTGTTTGTCTATGTGTAACTATTAATTTTTCCGCAGTATTTGCATTTTCTGTGTGGTGGAGGAAACGCTTCCCTCAACTGTTTTTTTATTTCCAATTTCCAGCATGGTATTAGAGAAAGTCTAGGATCTCAGTGAAATAAAGTGTTATTTAATGAATAAGCTGAAAGGTTGTTTTGAGAAACAGATTCTCCAACAGTGAGAAGGTTTTTATTTACACAGTCAAGATGGCAGCAGTAGGCACAACCCTAACTAATCCCCAACTACGACAGTTCAATGGGAAGAATTATGATTATTGGGTCATTACAATTAAGGCTCTGTTTTATTCGCAAGATATTTGGGAGCTCGTGGAATATGGTTTCCAAGAACCAGCAGATCCAGCAGCATATAATTCTTTTACACAAGGAGAAAGATATTTGCTGAGAGATAATAAGAAGGAGGACTCCATATCCCTCTTCTATATATTCCAAGTAGTACATGAGAGTATTTTCTCAAGGTTTTCAAGAGCAATATAGGCTAAGGAGGCATGGGATACCCTCTAGATAGCCTATCAAGGCATGGAAAAGTGAAGACAATAAAAGTTCAATTGCAGAGAAGAGATTTTGAAACTCTCTGTATGAAAGAGTTTGATAACATAGACTCATTCTCCACACATGTGATTGGGTTGGTTACCCAAATCATGTGTCATGGAGAGACACTTGAATAAAGGAGAATAGTTGAGAAAGTCTTAAGAAGCCTACCATCAAGGTTTGATGCCATAGTAGTGGCCATAGAAGAGACAATGGATGTCTCACATTTTTTAGTGGATGAGATACATGAATCATTGATGTCTCATGAACAAAAAATTAATAGAGCAAAATACTCATCATTGGAGAATGCATTTAAGAAAAAAATGTCTTTTGGTTAAGGTAGAGGTCAAGGAAGATCAAACTACTGAGGAAGAGGAAGAGTCCACACACAGGTGGAAGAAGGAGTCCTCCAAGCAAAAATGGAAGAGACAACGATCATAATCCAAGATAAGGCTCAAGCCAGACTCACGCACAAGGACATTGGTATGATAAATCTCATGTCCAATGTCATTATTGCGAAAATTATGGTCATTATGCAAATGAATGTAGAAAGAAGAAAAATGACATGGGTAGTAAACCAAGTGTAAATTTTACAAAAGAAAATTAGAACCATGGGAACGTTATTTTTATCTTGTAATGTATCACAAGAAAAACAAAAGGATGTATGGTTCTTTGATTCAGGGTGTATTAACCATATGACCAGAAACATAGAAATGTTTTCCTATCTAGATGAGAGTGTAAAATCTAAAGTGAGAATGGGGATTGATAACAAGGTCTATGTCATGGAAAAAGGAAGAGTAAACATACGGACAAAGAAGGGAGAGAAGAAGTTTGTGCCATATGTCTATTATGTCCCTAGCCTAAAATGTAACCTTCTAAGCATTGGACAACTCATGCAAAAGACGTACAATGTGTTTTTTAAGAATGATGTGTGCACAATCATGGATATACCTCCAAGTAGACAAATCATTGCAAAATTTCATATGAAAAGAAATAGGATGTTTCCTCTCAAGATCATATCAGAATTCAAGGAAGGAGGTGTTGTAGTAGTTGTCACACAAGACGTCTTTCAAAAGGAAGTGAAATATGAGAACTGGTTATGGCATTTGAGATTTGGACATCTCAATTTTAGAGGTTCGAACTTGTTGCATAAAAAATGCATGGTAAAGGGATTACCACTCATAGAGAAACTAGACAGCCTATGTGAAGGCTCCATCTTGGACAAACAACACAGAGAATCATTTCCAGCGGGAAAGAGTATAAGGGCAAAGGAACCTTTGGATATTGTCCACTCAGATTTATGTGGACTGATGCAAACACCATCATTATCTAGCAACCTTTATATGTTTAATTTTATAGATGATTACACAAGGAAGACATGGGTCTATTTTCTAAAAAAAAAAAGTGTAGTGTTTGAACAACTCTACCTCTACAAAGCTCTTGTTGAGAAGTAAAGTGGATACTACATAAAGGTGTTGAGAACTGACAGAGGTGGAGAATATAACTCCAAAGACTTCCTACGTTTCAGCAAGGAGCATGGAATACACAAGCAATTTACCACAAGGTATACATATCAGCAAAATAGTGTTGTAGAAAGAAGGAATAGGATTGTCATGGACATGGTAAGAAGTATGTTGAAGGAAAATCATTTTCCAAATGAGTATTAGGCAGAAGCTGTCAATTGTGCAGTCAATTGTGCAGCATATATCTTAAATATATGTCCAATCAAAAGTGTTATGAACAAAGTTCCAGAACAAGCATGGAGTGGAACAAAGAAATTTGTCACTCACATGAGAGTGTTTGGATGTGTGGCATATGCACATGTCTCGAATCAGTTAAGGAAGAAGTTGGACAACAAGTGAGAGAAATGTATATTTATTGGATACAGTGATGGGTCCAAGGCTTACAAGCTCTACAATCCATGAACCAAGAAAGTAATCATCAACAAAGATGTTCAGTTCATAGAAAAAGAATCTTGGGATGGAATTTTAGAGAAGAAAGTTAATGTGAAGACATGTATTTCACATGAAGAAAAAGAGAAATTGATTACAGAAAGTAATTCCTCAATGGTAGCTCCTCCTCCACCTACAGAAGCTCAATAGAGCACACCATAAGCAAGCAATAGAACATCATTGTAAAACCAAGGAAGTGCTTCTCCAAGCACACCACAGTGATCAACAACTCCCTCGACGTCAAGTGCAACTCCAAGCACATATTCAGCAAATACAAGAAGACCAATATTGATAAATTTAAGTGAAATTTATGAGCAAGAAGAAGTTGATAATAATGTTGGCCTGAATTCTTATTTGCATTATTTTGTCATGTTGATGACCCAATCCATTTTGAAGATGCAGTCAAAGAGGAGAAATGGATTGAAGCAATGAATGAAGAGATAGGAGCAATAGAAAGGAATGACACATGGGAGCTAGTGGACCTCCCATAAGAAAAAGAAGTTATTGGAGTGAAATGAGTCTATAAGACCAAAAGAAACATTGAAGGAAAGATAGAAAGGCACAAAGAAAGGCTAGTTCTCAAAGGCTACAAGCAGCAACAAGGAAGGGACTATGAGGAAACATTTGCACCAGTTGTAAGGATGGAGACAGTGCATATATTGTTGTCTATAGCAACACAAAAAAAGTGGAAAGTTTATCAAATGGACGTGAAGTCGGGATTCTTGAATGGAGTGCTGAAAGAGGAGCATTAGGGGAATTTTTTGGTCTAAAATGGGCCTCCTAACGAAATAATAAAATAAAAGCTAAACCAATAACATAATATTTATGAATTTACAATTCACTTTTTGCACCACAATCCATGTAACCATAGTAAAATTAAATTCAAAATTTGTACCAAAATAAAATGAATAAATAAACTATATTGATGTGACTATAAATAAGAATGCACTTTTCAAGAAAAAATCATTATCATTGAAAAACTAATGCATTTTTCCTTTGTACTTAAATATCTTAAAATAAAGTATAAATATAAATTTATAAATTATTAATTATTATATGCTATTAATTAAAATTTGTATTATTTAAATTGTATAATAACATGTAATTATATACTATATAAAAATAATATAATATAATATAATAAATGTATAGGCATATTCATTGTTTCTTTCAAGAAATATGAAATGAAAATAATATATTTTTATTCAAAAAGTGTGAAATGACATTTATTACGAGTACTTTACTTTGACTTTAAAAGTACTTAGAGCACTACCATGGTTAACCATGAGTTTTTATCCACCATTGAGAATGTGACAAGTAAGTACCTTTAACTCAATAAATGCCACCTCAACCATTAGGGATGATGTCATCTCCTAAAATGTGATTGGTTCTCACAAAGTGAATTTTGATTATACATTTTCCTTAGGATGCCCATTTTAGACCTCAAAATTCCTCGAATGGTGTATGTTGAACAACCTCTTGGCTATGAAATAGAAGGCCAAGAACACAAACTGTGTAAGGTTAAGAAAGCTCTTTATGGGCTAAATCAAGCACCATGAGCATGGTATAGCAGGATTGATGCTTACCTGGTGGAAAATGGGTTTGAAAAGTGTAATGGTGAACCCACACTCTACATCAAAGAAAATGACGGTAAGATCCTTATTGTTGTTTTGTATGTAGATGATTTAATTTTTACAGGCAATGATATTTCTCTCATTTTTTATTTCAAACCAGTCATGAAGAGTGAGTTTGAAATGATTAACTTGGGTTTGTTAAGATATTTTTTGGGCATAGAAGTAAAGAAAACATAAAAGGGGATTTTTATCTCCCAAGAAAAGTATGTTGCAGAAGTTTTAAAAAGGTTCAATATGCAGAACAACAAGCCATCATCAAATCCAATTGTCATGGGGTTGAAGTTAAGCAAGAAATATTGCAGCAAGAATGTCAATCTGACATTATACAAAAGCATGGTTGGAAGTCTAATGTATTTGAATGCAACTAGGCCTGATATAATGTATGCGGTAAGTTTGATAGCCAGATTCATGGAGACAACCAATGAGACACATTGGAAGGCAGCCAAGAGAATATTGAGGTATGCAAATGGAACAAAGGAGTATGGTTTTTTATACTCTAAAACTGATGATTTTAAGCTTATTGGTTAAAGTGATAGTGATTGTGATAGAATTTTTTATGACAGTTAAAGCACATGAGGGAATTTATTTCATTTGAGATTGGGAGCCATTTCATGGGCTTCCAAGAAGAAACCAATAGTTTCATTATCAATAGTGGACGCTGAATATGTAGTAGAAATGACAACAACATGCCAAGAATTTGGGATGAGAAGGATGCTAAGGGAGTTATGTCATGAACAAAACAAATGAACCACAATTTTCTATGATAACAGCTCAGCGATTGAATTGTCAATGAATTATGTTTTACACAAGAGAATAAAGCATATTGATGCCAATATCATTTCATAAGGGAATTATTTAACAATGGTGAAATTATTTTGCAGCATTGCAGGTCAGAGGAATAGTTTGCTAATATCCTCACAAAGCCATCGGTAAAGAAAAGTTTTATTTATCTCAAAGAGTGTCTGGGAATTGTTGATGGTGGAAGTTGTAATTAAGGGGGAGTGTTGTAAATACTCCCAACCACTGCCATGAATAAAGAGTGCCAGCATCCCAGACTTCATTGAATTTTATATGCAAGGAAGGAAAAAGCCCAAGTTTCAAATCTGGAGGTGTTTCATGCAAAATGAAAATAGAGTACGGGAGCCCACTCTGCCTTTAATTTCTTAAACCACTGGCGTTCACTTACTTCTTGCCTGCAACTTCTTAGCCCACAAATTTTTTGGTTTACCTCTTAATATTTTTTCCAAAGTTATAGTTCTACTGATGCGATATCGGTGGGACCCACCAACGATTGCTGCATTACCAAGACCGCCCACAAACCTTTTCATTTTGTTTATTTCTTACCTTCTGCCATTTCAAACTTCCCGTGGTTTACCGCATTGCTGCTTGCACTTCAAAACATTTACCATTTACCTTTTAGTGCCCACACCAAAACCTTTTGATGTTCTGATGTGACAACGTCATTGCACATTGCAAAATGTAAGTTTTTCATTTCACACATTTTCCAGTTTACCTTTTAACGAGCCTGCAGCCGCACTTCGTAAGATTTATGTTATACCTTTTTTTTTACTACCCACAAGTTCACACTTTGCAAAGTTTACGACTTACCTTTAAGCCACCTGCAAGTTATTCTATTTAAGTTGTGATGCAATAAGCACCATGTCACATCGCAATCACAAGTTCTTAAGGTTTTCCCGTATCGCACAAACATTAAAAGTTAAGGTCATTGGTATGCGATTTGCGATGGAGGCATGGAAACGATGCGGTTTTGTAGGCGGAACCCATAATATTTCACGTCTAGTTTATGTGTTCTTGTATGCTATTTTCGTGTAGAAACAACAGAACAGGTAGAAGGACATTTTTGTTGTTAACAGTCCCATATTGGATTGAATCACATTCAATATTCAGGCTCAGGCCAATTTTGTATTAAAGAAATGCAAACTCATATGTTTTTAGAGGGTAGAGATGAATGAATAGAGAAGACTTGAATAAATTGAAAAAGAGTTCCTCTCCTGTGTCTGATGTCTGTCTGTATGTAACTGTTAATTTTTCCGCAATATTTTCATTCTCTGTATTGTGGGAGGAATTCACACATGGGAGGATTTGTTTATTTCCAATTTCCAACAACATATAGATCCAATAATATTCTAGCCAAAAATTATACAATAATGGAAAAGCCTTTACCTAAGGAAATCAGAACGAATCGTTGAGCATCGAAAGAATGTAAGCCACGTGTGGAAAAGTAAGGGGCCATCATTCAAGAGGAATTTATTCACCGTATGGGGGAAGGAATGAAGCCGAGTACCATGTTATCTTATTACCCGCAAAAAAAATAAACCAAGGAAGAGTTAGGTGTGAACACACAAATATATGAACTGCTCGAGAAAACGAAAAGGGTCGAAACCGAAAGAAAACCTTTTTTATACCTATAGAGACACATAATATCGTGTTTTGTTCCTCTTCCTCAATGGTATAGAAACCATTCATACCATCACATTTGGTCTATAACATTAATTACTTTTATGAAAGACGGTTCAGAAATCTGGGATTGTGGAAAAAAGAATGATAGGGACATGAAAGAACTCTAAATTGAAATAAAAATCCTGAAGAAACTATTTTACAAAAGGGCATTGGAATATTAACATTATGCTCTGAGGGAACTTCTTTTTAACTTGAATAGTTCGGTAAAACCCTTAGCATGATAGCACTGAGATTAAAAAAAAATCCCCCACAACTTCCACATACCTGCTAACGAAAAATAATAAAAATAATTCACCGCAGTTTAGCCATGGAAAAAGAAATAAAAGCTACCAAACCACACAACATAAATTCAATGATAAATAATACAAATATTTCACCCCAATTTAGCTATGGTAGAAGAGATAAAAGCTAGAAAACCACAGAGAACAAATTCAAGTCGTTGGTTTTTAAACAAAAAAAAAATATGTAGGGAGTCTCGCTTATAGAAAACATGTGACAACTATTGCGTAGAGCCAATTGAGAGATGTATTGGTCAACCGAAGTGAAAATCTCTGACCAAACCCCAAATTTTAGGATTTTAATGAGAGGAACTACAACTTACTGTGAATAAATTACGTTGGAAAGAAAACACTTCACAACATTTTGTTTACTGGATGTTTAGCGCAGAAGGTCTGATGAAGAGATGGTGATGTGGCTTGACCATGAGTCAGGAAAGACGTGCACCTGTTCAAACCTTCTCTCTTCCTTCATGTTGGTTCATTGAGAGCCAGAGACCATGTAAAATGGGAGGAAAATGTCACCAAGGAGCGGGTTAGGGTTGGCGAAAATGATCTACACCATTCGATCACCTTGTTTCATTGCCATCGTTTGTAGGGTAGGATTTAATTCCCAAATATAGATCATATGGCACATAGAGATGTGGCGAACACTGAATTGTTACATCGAAACTGAGAAAATATGACACCTTACTCCATACTAATCATGTTGTGAAACTAGCTCCAAAAAGAGAAGAAAAGAGATACCAACACCTTAGAAATAAGCCACTTCGAGGGGTCAACCTCCAATACATTACATGAATGAACAATTCTTCGATAATTCAAATTACAAAACCTCATTTCTATATATAGGAGTCCATGGGGCCACAATGTAATCCTAGTGGGGCCATAATGTAATCCTAGCCAACCTAACAATAATAATTTAAGGGTACAATAATAACAATATGGGGGTTACAAGGGTACGATAATAACATTAAGGGGGTTACACTAACAACAATAAGGGAATATACTAGTAATATAGGGACCTAACATACCCCTCTCCTTCAAAAAAGTGTTTTCCTCAATGCTTGAGTAGCTCTGGGTGCTTTTGTATAAAATTATCATCCTCCCATGTAGAATCTTCAGTGGGTAAGTTCTTCCACTTGATGAGATACTCTGAAATTGATCGATTCCGTAGGTGTCGAGTTCTTGCTTCCGTGACCGCTTCAGGTTCTAATATGATTTTTCCTTCCTCATCAAGCTCTGGAAATATTGTTTGAACTGGAATATTTTCACCTATAACCTTCTTTATGAATGAAACATGGAAAATTGGATGCATGCGTGAAGCAGGAAGCTCCAATTTGTATGCCATAGTGCCAATCTTTTGCAACACCTTGTAAGGACCATAGTACTTTGGCAATAATTTATTATCCTTCTCAGCTTGCTTGAGGGACATTTGTTTGTATGGTTGTAGCCGTAAAAATACCCAGTATCCTACATCGAAACTTCTCTCACTGCGATGTTGATCTACCTGTTGTTTCATTCGATTTTGTGCCAAATTCAAGTTTTCCTTTAAGAGTTGGAGAACTTCTTGTCGATGCTCGATGTGATCTTCCACTGCTTTAAACTTCAATTTTTCTCTTAAAGATGATGTGATGGATGGTGAATGATGTCCATAAAGTGCCATAAATGGGGTCATTTTTGTTGCAGTATGGAAGGAAGTGTTATACCACCATTCAGCTAGAGGTAACCAGTTGACCCATTGTGTTTGTTTATCAGATACAAAACAACGAATATTTCCTTCCAAAAATTTATTTACTATTTCAGTTTGACCATCGGATTGAGGACGATAAGATGAGCTATGAGCTAATTGAGTACCCAACAAGAAAATAAATCCGTCCAAAAATTCCTAGTAAAAATGGGATCTTTGTCGCTCACAATAACCCTTGGGTTTTCATGTAGCTTTTGAATTGTGTCCATAAATGTAGTAGAAAATATACTTGCTTTAAATAGATGAGATAATGAACAAAAGTGTGCATACTTGGTAATTCTATCAACTACCACCATGATGACACTCTTTCCTTCAGACTTAGGTAAAACTGTGATAAAATCCATTGAAATCTCCTCCCAACATTGACTTTGAATGGATAAAGGTTGTAGAAGACCCGGGGTCTTAATTGTCTCAAATTTATTCTACTGGAAAACCAAACATTCCACCACAAACTTTTGAATATCAGATTTAAGGCCATCCCAAAAAAAATCTTTCTTCACCCTGTGGTAAGTTTTTAAAAATCCTGAGTGTCCTACTAAAGGAGAAGTGTGCAATTCCAAAAGAATATTTTGTTTTAGTTGGGAATTATTACAAAGATATAGTGATCTTTGTACCATAAGGAATCATTTTTCCAACTAAATGTATTAGATGTACTAGGATCTTCCTGCAACATTTGAATGAGTGTTCACACTTCTTCATCCTTCTTCCATTCATCTCTTACTTCGGTTATCCAATCTGGTTGGATAATAGAAATGGCACAAAGAAATGCTTCCACCTCTTCATTCTTTCTTGAGAGTGCATCTGCAACAACATTTACCTTCCATTTTTTGTATATTATTTCAAAGTCATAACCCAACATCTTTGTGACCCATTTTGTTTGTTTTCTAAAGATAGTCTTTGTTCCAAAAAGTGTTTAAGACTATCATGATCAGTTTTTACCTTGAAGTGTCTTCCCATTAGGTAAGTTCTCCATTTATTTAGTGCATGCAGTATTGCTAACGTTTCCTTCTCATAAATAGGTTTCTGTAAATACTTTCCTTTGATTAGACGACTTTCAAAAGCAATGGGTCTTCCTTCTGTTGGAAATATGATGCAGAGTGTTGTCCTTGATGGCAACCCACTGAGTGAAGATGAAGACATGCGACTGTTGACATGTATTGTCCTTGATGGCAATCCACCTGATGAAGTTACTCTTGACTTGATGGACTTGGTGAATGATGTAAATCTGATGTGATATGATGCTTGTTGATATTATGATGTTGAGTGTTGTCCCTGAAAGGAAACCCACTTGATAAAGATGATGGCAACTTACTTGATGAAGTTGTGCTTGCTAGAATATGTTCTTGATGAAGAAAGGAAACCCACTTGATAAAGATGATGGCAACTTACTTGATGAAGTTGTGCTTGATAGAATATGTTCTTGATGAAGAAAATATGATGTATCTACAGTGTGTACAGAAGACAATGAAGAAATGAATTCAGCATGTGACAGATCTATGATGAAAAGAGTATGTTTCAAGGAATACGCGGATATGTCTAGGGGAAGTCGCGTACGCACGCGGAAAAGAACGTGCCAAGTCGCGTATGGGAAAAAGTGCTCAAAAAGTACAAATCCAGGGGCCCGTGGTATTGAAGGCTCATGGTATTGGTTTGGCTCATGGTATTGCTTTGGCCCGTGGTATTGAAGGCTCATGGTATTGCTTTGGCCCGTGGTATTGAAGGCTCATGGTATTGCTTTAACCCGTGGTATTGAAAAAGGATAAACCTATATAAGGAGAAGAAATTCATTGTGCAAATGAGGTGTGTGGGTGCAAGATGTCTGAGCTTGAATGAATACTTCTCTCTGAAGTATATCTGAATGGAAAGGGTTACACTTGAATGATAAATCTGAATGTATGATGCACCAATGATGAAGAAGGGGATCTAGATCTGAATTGCACTTGTATTTGCTAGATCTGATTATGGAAGGCTTAGATCTGTGATGAAGCGAACATCTAGGCGAACATCTATCTGAAGTGAAAGGGTGAATCTGAACTGAATATCTGATCTGAAGAAGTATGCTACTCTATAATGATTGAAGATCTATATGCTACTTCGCCGCAGTGGAAGCGCGTATATACGCAGCTTCGCTGAAGAGAAAGCGTGTATTCGCAATAAAATACATACAGAGGTATACGCTGGTTCGTGTGGGCGGAAGCGCGTATATACCCGACATCAGTGAAAGGAAAGCGCGTATGCAAACTAGGGTTTGTTGAAGCATGGGGTATGAAATATCTGATCTGTTCTGCTGTGTTTCTGCTATCTGATCTGTGTTGATAAGTATCTGTTGGTGATGTATGTTTGTGCTTAAAAGTATGAAAAGGGTCCAGTCTGAAAATATGATGAAATGTGGCCTGCAAGTGGTGTTCTATTGAAGTGGTAGGATCCAGTGTGAAAGTTGATGAAACGTGGTCCAAGGTGGTGCTGAAGGTTGTAGCCTTCAGTCAGGGGGTTGTAGCTCCCTTCCAGGTGAGGCTGGTAAACGAGATCGGGGGGTCGTAGCTCCCTTCCAAGAGAGGCCGGTAAACAAGTCAGGGGGTTGGAGCTCCCTTCCAGGAGAGGCTGGTAAACGAGCGCAGGTGGGTGCCTGCGTGCTAGTCAAGTCTGCGCCAACACATATGTTGTAAGATGTTTTATCTATAATAAATATTGAAGGCTGAGCAACTGCAGCGGTGGTTTTCTCCCAACTTGGGTTTCCACCTAAAAATCCTGGTGTTCATGTGTGATGCTTTGTGTGATGGTTTATTCTGTTCTTACTGCACATGTTTACTGTTTATAGAACATCTAATGAATGAATGATGGAATGATATAAGTGAAGAACTAATGGCATAATTAGATCTATGTGTATACGTGAGTTTTATGAAGGATATCCGCGTGTATACGCTAGTTGGCTTCAGCAAAGTAGCGTATGGGTTTTAGAGCATGAAAAAGTAAAAAGTTTTAGTTTGCCCTAAATACTGATTCACCCCCCCCTCTCAGTATTTTTCCCAACAATTGGTATCAGAGCGGGTCCTTCTGCAGAAGCTTGATCGCTTGAAGGAGATCCATCGCAATGGGAAGTCAAGAAGGAGTAATGTCTATAAAGCCACCTCTATTCAATGGAAGCAATCTGATATTCTGGAAGGTACGAACAAAAGCATATCTGCAAAGTCTAGGTGCAGATGTATGGGCAATCGTGGAAGAAGGTTATCAATACCCGGCAAGTATTCCTACTGATGCAGCAGAAAGGAAGAAGTATGAAACCAATGCCAAAGCAATAAATGTCTTATTAGGAAGCATGTCTGAACCAGAATTTTCTAAAGTGATGCGGCTACATTCAGCAAAAGAAATATGGGACAAAATCATTCTAAGCTATGAAGGAGACACAAAGGTAAAAAGTGCAAAACTCCAAACTCTTAGAATTGAATATGAGAATTTGAAGATGCATAGTGATGAAAGTGTTGCCAGTTTCTTTCTTCGTCTAGATGATATTGTAAATCGGATGAGAAATTTGGGTGAAACCATAACCGATACTACTCTGGTAGAAAAAGTCTTAAGATCCTTGACTTCAAAATTTGACTCTAAAGTTTCAGCTATTGAAGAAAGGCAAGATCTGCAAACGCTTACTATTGTTCAATTACATGGTACTCTGACTGCTTTTGAAATGAGACAAGGAGGTCCTTCTCAAATAAGGGAAGCTGCTTTTAAGGCATCTACAAAAGGAAAGGAAAAGGAAGTTGTCAAAGAATCCAGCTATATATCCGATGAAGAAGAAGCGAATTTCGTGAGAAAGCTCCAACTAGGTATTGGAAGATTCAAAGGTAAGCTTCCCTTCAAATGTTTTGAGTGTGGAAAAGTTGGTCACTATGCTGCTAAATGTCCTTATAGAGAAAAACATGCTAAAGGGAAACAATTTGAAAAGAGAAAGAGTTATTATGCAAAAGAAGATGATGATGAAGTGTCCAGTGAAGATGAAGAAGATTCTGACCAAGATCTGAAAGTGCTCATGGCTAAGAAGCAAAAGAAGAAGGCTACTCGAAACAAGAAGATACCTCAGAAATCATGTATAGAAAAAATTGAAGAAGATGAACCAGGTATTAATCATTGTTCTTGTCTCTTACTTAATTACATATGCAAATATTATGACAGTGAAAGTGACAGTATGGATCCAGAAGTTTCTGACGAAGCTCTACAAATACTCATGGCAAAGAAGGAAAAAAAGAAGGCCACTTGTAATACTCTTCTTTGTGCAAACAATAGTGAAGATAGTAAAGTTGTGGAAGCTATCAAGATCAAAGTTGAAGAACAACAAAAGGAAATTGATAAGAAAGATTCTACCTACAAAGAGATGATCTCTCAAATGAAAGATCAAATAGAAATGTTGAATGGACATGTGGACAAGTATCAAAGGTTTCATACTTATGCATCCAATCAAATTAAAGAACTAGAAGCAGAAATCAACGATCTAAATGAAAATCTCGAAAAATCAAGCAAGAAGAATGAAGGACTTGAAGCTGCAATCATCTTTCTACAAACAGATCTTGAAGCATCAAATAAGGAGAATGAAGAACCTCTGTCATTTGAAAAGGAAGCCCTTGAAGCAAAAATCATCTCTCTCAAAGAAGATCTGGAAAAATCAAATAAGAAGAATGAAGAGCTACAACAAACATGTGAAGAAAACGAAGATTGGTTGAAAGAAGAGATTATAAATCTGAAGGGTCAAGTAGAAGATGGAAAAAGGAAAGAAGAAAGCATGACAAAGCAATGTCAAGCCTTGGAGGTTGAGGTAAACATTCTCAAAGGTAAATTAGAAGAAAAGGTTAAAATTTTGAGGTTTCAAGATAGTACTAATATCTTGGACAATATTCTGAGTAATCAAAGGTCTCCTGCTATCAAACTTGGTCTTGGTTTCGATGAAACTGTTAAAGGAGAATCTAGCTCACAAGGAAGTGCTAAAAATTCAGAGGAAGTCAATGAAAAACCTGAAGTGTTGAAAGAGTCAAAAGATTAACCAACAATCATGAATTCTCAAAGGAATTCATTCAAGAACGTTGAATGTTTTAAATGTCATAACTATGGGCATCTTGCAGAAAATTGCAGGAGCAGATCATTTCAGCCACAAACAAACAGGTTCTACACAGAAAGGTACTCTAGTTTCTTCAGGGGATATTGTTTCTCATGTAACATGTATGGACATAAAGCAGTTGATTGTAAAAGGAGGAAGAATAGAAATACTCATTATGATTCTTATGTTTATTTCTCTCGATACATGAGATGTTATTCTTGTGTCAAGTATGAGACATGTAGAAAAAGGTTAATGCAGGATGGAACAGATCTGGAAAGTGACAATTTTCAGCACACAATGGAAAGCTCACAAATTTGGAAAAGAAGGAGGACCTAACTGAAACGTAGGGAATTCTGACCTCAACAGAGTCATCTCGCTTCTCCAATACCTTCTTATTGATCATATGAACATGTGAGATACATTATGAGATCTAGTAATGTATCGTCACAAGGGGAGCAATGCATGATGACTCTCATGGTTGATTTGATTATTCTGGTTATATGTATTTCTAACAGAACATCTGATATGAAGAAGACAGGTACAGGAAGGACAAGTCCAGGGGGAGATAAATGAATGTGAAAAATTTCTATGTTTCACTTTCCATACGCGGGTTCTATTCACAAAAGTCGCGTATACACGCGAGTTTCATCAGACACAGTCGCGTATGCATTGATGATAAGAGAATTTATCTGATAGTTGAAGATCTGGAGCAGAGGTCCAGGGGGAGCATCAGTCTGACTGCTGATGATTGCACTGTTAGCATCATTCTGGTTATACTCATGATAATGAAATGATACATGGGTTCTTGTGTTGAAGATTATGGATGAAGTCTGGTTGCTTTATTATGAAGAGCATTCATTGTTGAGATGAAAGTCTTATAATTCAAAGATTAGGACAGATCATGCAGAGATTGTTGTTGATGACTTGCTTCAGATTGCACAAGCTAAGGAAGAGCACTCGTTTAGGGGGTGCAGCAGGTTGAATACTAATGATTGCATTGTTGGCAATATGATCACTTTCTATTCTTTCGTCAAATGATGATGTGAAGGTACATGAAGCTTTATTATTACGGTCTTTGAGCCTCGCCGAGTAATTTTCATTGTACTGAAGCACATGGATGTGGAGTGATGTCATTTGATCCAGAAACAAATCATGCAGTTTGTTACTATGGTTGAGAGATCTTTTTGCCTACATATGTTACTTCATGTTAAACGAAGATCATGGTGATGTTGGACCACATGGATGATTTGCTTGACACCTATGTGTGAAGTTGATGTTGTTCTGATATGAGAATCTCTCTTAAAAGATTTACATTGACAAGCATAAAGAATCAAGGCTTGTTATTGTGCTGATAAGCACAACCGTTGGATGACGCCGAAGACACAACTACACCTGCTTCTATCTATCTGTAGTCCAGGGAAGCATTCAAATGTCTCAGAAAGAAGCTGAACACTGTCTTTGCCTCACTGAGAATCAGATCTGGTTGAAATTTAGAAGATGGCTTGGGATACGCGGGTTTCCTGAAACACAGTCGCGTATATACGCTATTTCCTTCACAGAAAACCGCGTATGTCTGATTGCTGACAATTTTTGGTTGAAGTCAGCTCTCTTCAGCACAGCTGCAGTGCTGTTTGGTATCTCAGATACTGTTTGGTATCTCTGGTGGTGTTCCAGTTCTCATAATTCTATTTCTAATGTTTTGATAAAGATGCCTTGATGATTTTTTGGTGAAAATGTTCAGGATGCACAAACTAAGGGGGAGCCTTAGTCCTATGAAAAGGATGCATGGATGCACAGATTCAGGGGGAGCCTTAGCATTAGCGTTGCTGAGTATAATGCAGTGTTGGCATTATGATGGTTCTGAAATATGTTCTCTTTCTTGAGGACTTTCTGGTGTTGGTCTTAAATTTATATTTGTAGTTTTATGAAAAGGTCATGTTGAGACCCGTGATGTAAAATTGTAATATTCAGTCATGTAAGGACTTGTCTAATTTGTAAACCCACTTGGTTGGGTAGCTGAGTCAAATTTTGTAAACCCACTTGGTTGGGTAGCTGAGTTGAAATATGTAAACCCACTTGGTTGGGTACTTGAGTCTTATATGTAAATCCACTTGGTTGGATATTAGATGTAATTTTGAGTCTTTTGGTGATAGGAAGTTCATAGAGTCATGTACTTCATTGAAAAATATGTTTGAAGATTCAACATGAACTCAGGGGGAGGTTGGTCACTTCAGTATACATCAGATCTGCAGAACGCTTCTTCTACATGAGGAGAAAAGGGGGAGAGTGTGTTGGTTTTGATCCGCTGGTTTTGATCCGCCCTTTCGCTGGTTTTGATCCGCCCTTTGCCCTTGATGTCAAAGGGGGAGATTGACATGGTGTTTGAATGCAGATAATGGTGTCACAGAATTGGGAGAGTGACATAGTGTCAATATACTTATCTGTTGTGGTAACCAAACACCATCGTGGTTGCCATCAAGTCCAAAGGGGGAGATTGTTGGAAATATGATGCAGAGTGTTGTCCTTGATGGCAACCCACTGAGTGAAGATGAAGACATGCGACTGTTGACATGTGTTGTCCTTGATGGCAATCCACCTGATGAAGTTACTCTTGACTTGATGGACTTGGTGAATGATGTAAATCTGATGTGATATGATGCTTGTTGATATTATGATGTTGAGTGTTGTCCCTGAAAGGCAACCCACTTGATAAAGATGATGGCAACTTACTTGATGAAGTTGTGCTTGCTAGAACATGTTCTTGATGAAGAAAGGAAACCCACTTGATAAAGATGATGGCAACTTACTTGATGAAGTTGTGCTTGATAGAATATGTTCTTGATGAAGAAAATATGATGTATCTACAGTGTGTACAGAAGACAATGAAGAAATGAATTCAGCATGTGACAGATCTATGATGAAAAGAGTATGTTTCAAGGAATATGTGGATATGTCTAGGGGAAGTCGCGTATGCACGCGGAAAAGAACGTGCCAAGTCGTGTATGGGAAAAAGCGCTCAAAAAGTGCAAATCCAGGGGCCCGTGGTATTGAAGGCTCATGGTATTGCTTTGGCCCGTGGTATTGAAGGCTCATGGTATTGCTTTGGCCCGTGGTATTGAAGGCTCATGGTATTGCTTTAACCTGTGGTATTGAAAAAGGATAAACCTATATAAGGAGAAGAAATTCATTGTGCAAATGAGGTGTGTGGGTGCAAGATGTCTGAGCTTGAATGAATATTTCTCTCTGAAGTATATCTGAATGGAAAGGGTTACAATTGAATGATAAATCTGAATGTATGATGCACCAATGATGAAGAAGGGGATCTAGATCTGAATTGCACTTGTATTTGCTAGATCTGATTATGGAAGGCTTAGATCTGTGATGAAGCGAACATCTAGGCGAACATCTGTTTGAAGTGAAAGGGTAAATCTGAACTGAATATCTGATCTGAAGAAGTATGCTGCTCTATAATGATTGAAGATCTATACGCTACTTCGCCACAGTGGAAGCGCGTATATACGCAGCTTCGCTGAAGAGAAAGCGCGTATTCGCAATAAAATACATATAGAGGTATATGCTGGTTCGTGTGGGCGGAAGCGCGTATATATGCGACGTCAGTCAAAGGAAAGCGCGTATGCAAACTAGGGTTTGCTGAAGCATGGGGTATGAAATATCTGATCTGTTCTGCTGTGTTTCTGCTATCTGATCTGTGTTGATAAGTATCTGTTGGTGATGTATGTTTGTGCTTAAAAGTATGGAAAGGGTCCAGTCTGAAAATATGATGAAACGTGGCCTGCAAGTGTTGTTCTATTGAAGTTGTTGGATCCAGTGTAAAAATTGATGAAACGTGGTCCAAGGTGGTGCTGAGGGTTGTAGCCTTCAGTCAGGGGGTCGTAGCTCCCTTCCAGGTGAGGCTGGTAAACGAGATCGGGGGGTCGTAGCTCCCTTCCAGGAGAGGCTGGTAAACGAGTCAGGGGGCTGGAGCTCCCTTCCAGGAGAGGCTGGTAAACGAGCGCAGGTGGGTGCCTGCGTGCTGGTCAAGTCTGCGCCAGCACATATGTTGTAAGATGTTTTCTCTATAATAAAATATTGAAGGCTGAGCAACTGCAGCGGTGGTTTTCTCCCGACTTGGGTTTCCACCTAAAAATCCTGGTGTTCATGTGTGATGCTTTGTGTGATGGTTTATTCTGTTCTTACTGCACATGTTTACTATTTATAGAACATATAATGAATGAATGATGGAATGATATAAGTGAAGAACTAATGGCATAATTAGATCTCTCTGTATACGCAAGTTTTATGAAGGATATCCGCGTGTATACGCTACTTGGCTTCAGCAAAGCAGCATATGGGTTTTAAGGAATGAAAATGTAAAAAGTTTTGAATATGCAGTAAATACTGATTCACCCCCCCTCTCAGTATTTTTCCCAACACCTTCTTTCATTAAAACAACACTAATTCCATTTCCTAAGGCATCACATTCAACAATAAAGGGTTTTGTGAAGTTTGGCATAGATAAGACTGGTGTTAGGCACATTGCCTCTTTAAGATGTTCAAAGGCCTTAGTTGCTTCAGGAGTCCATGAAAATGCATCTTTCTTCAATAATGTTTTTAGAGGTGCTGCTATTCTCCCATAATTCTTAACAAACTTTCGATAATACCCTATTAACCCGAGAAATCCTCGCAACTGATTTATGGTTGTGTGTACTTTCCATTCCTTAATGGATTCAATTTTGTTAGGGTCTACCTTAACACCCTGATGAGATACAATATGACCCAGATATTCCACCTCTTGTACTCCAAAGAAACATTTGTATGTTTTTGCATATAATTGTTTCTCTTGCAATAGCTTGAGCACCCTGTCAACATGTTGAGCATGATCCTTCCAAGACCTGTTGTAGATTAGTATACCATCAAAAAATACCAGCACAAATTTTCTAAGGAAGGGTTTGAAAATGGATTTCATCAACCCTTGAAATGTAGAAGGTGCATTGGTAAGGCCAAAAGGCATGACCAAAAATTCATATTGACTCTCATGAGTTTGAAATGTTTTTTTCGGAATATCTTCAGTCTTCATTCTAATTAGATGATACCCTAAACGAATATCTAATTTGGTAAAATAAATTGCTCCGTTTAATTCATCCAATAATTCATCAATCACAAGAATGGGAAATTTATCTTTAATGGTGAGCTTATTGATCTCCCTATAATCTGGACACATGTGCCATGATCCATCCTTCTTGTGTACCAATACTACAAGAGCAGAGAAAGAACTTTGACTAGGTTGAATTATACCCGCCTCTAACATTTCTGCAATCATGCGTTCAATTGCACTCTTTTGGACATAAGGATATCTATAAGGCCTGATGTTTTGAGGAACACTTCCTGGAATCAAATGAATAGCATGATCATGATCATGAATAAGTGGGATTCCTTTTGGAGTTTCAAAAACCTTGGAATGATTGTCCAAGACTTTTTGGAGATCTACAAAATTAGATGATTTTGATGTTGGAACTTATAGTGAGCATAATTGTGCAATTATGCCTCGTTTTTCTTTCCTTAGAATATTTTTCATGACATTAGAGATTATTATCTTTCTCGGCTTCCCTGCAATACCCCGTAATTCGACTTCCTTTCCTTTTGAAAAAATTTCAAAAAAGGTTCTTGAAAATTAAAAGCTACCATCCCCAAAGATTGTAACCATTGTACTCCTAGTACAACATCAGCACCTCCCATAAGAATGGAAAGAATTAGACTATTCAATACATATTCCCTCATGCTTAGCTTGATATTATGGCATTTTCTAGAGAAATTTATAGTTCCTCCATTTGCAACCATCACTTGATATTTTGGTGCTTTGTATAGGAAAAAATTTAATTCCTTGGCTACCTTACAATAATTAAAATTATGGGTATTACTTGAATCAATCAACACTATTAACTTTTTCTTCTTGATATGTCCTTCTATCTTGAGAGTTTGAGGAGTGGTAATTCCTGACAATGCATTACATGATGTGGCCAGACTCATTTCTTCCTCTTCTTGGGTCGGTTCTTAGTGTATATCCTCTTCTTGCTCACTTTATTCTTCCTCTTCAAAATCTATGTAAAATAATTTATTCTCAGCACACTTACGACCGTTAGTGTATTTGCTATCACAACTGTAGCAAAGCCCTTTTGCTCTTTTTTCTTCCAATTATTGTGGTGTCAACCTTGTAGGTTGTGGAAATCTAGGAGTAGCAACACTTCCCTCTTTATAGAAGTGAGTGGTAGGCTTCCTTGTCACCATAATTTTACATGCAATTTTTCTTGCCAACCTGAATGCCTTCTCCAATGAATCAGGTTCCAAAACGCGAACTTCATGTTGGATTTTATCCTTAAAGTACCTATGAAGAGATCAATCCTGTGTTCCTCTGGAATATCAGTTACCCTTATATTCAATTTCTGGAAGTCCTCAATGTGCTCCCCGATTAAACCCTTTTCTTTGAGATTTATCAATTCGCTAAAGAAGGTGTTTCTCTTTTTATCCTCATAATGTGCTATCATTTCCTCCATAAAATTTGACCAAGTGACAATTTTTTTACAGGAGCAAAGGCATCGATACCATACAAATGTATTTTGTTCTAAATGTAAAGTTGCAATGCGTACCTTTTAAATGTTTTGCACATTATGGAGATCAAAATATTGCTCCATCTGTAGTATCCATTGTACAGGATCCTTTCCATCAAACTTCCTCATATCGATTTTTGGAATATGGTGGTTATTTCTGCCAACGTTAGACTTTATGAAATCATGATTAACATTTATTTTGTTCTCATCATGAGTTTCCTCTACTATCTTTTCACCATTAGGAAAAATTTCTTGTATCAAATTTGTCAAACCTTCCATGTCTGATTTTAGATCATTCTTCATGTTTTCCATTTTCTCATCGATCTTAGCTTCCATGTCATCCATCTTAGATTCCATGCCAGCTTCCATGCCATCTATCTTAGATTCCATGTCATTCTTCAAACCATCCATCTTAGATTCCACGCCTTTCTTCAAACCATCCATCTTAGTTTCCATGCCTTTCTTCAAAACTTCCATGTCATTTTTTGTTGCTCTTTGCGAGAGCGAAATTTGTTGCACTTGATCTTGTAATTTTGATATGTCATGTTGTCATTCTTCATCTTCATGAGTCATAGTAGAGCTTTATAAAGTCTTAATGCGTGTTGAATTCTTTTTAGGGGCCATTTTAGAATCCCATACTGATATCTATTCTATATTATGACTTTGGAATCAATTCAACTTGATTCTTCAAACAAGACTTATGCAATTCGGAAAAAGAAAATACACACCTTTTACTTGCTTTTGAGGAGCTCGATATTGAAATTGAATTATCTCTATAATTGTAGATCCTCAATATCTGAAATTCAACCCTGTAGTAGCACTCTGAATCTTCTTTCAAATTCCACAAGTCTGATCTGATTTGGATTCTTCAAGACAAAGTTATGTCTAATCTCCCACAATAACCCAATTTTGGACTGGTTCAGTAGAGCGAACTTGTACCACTTTCCACATGTCACTGTTTCCTCCTTTGGCTCTGAAATTGATAGAAAAAAAACTATCGTCCATGTACTTGTGGCCACATTTTAGAGCATTCAAATCCGATGCTCAGAGAGAGAGCTATGAATATTTTCCCACGATCACCTCTTTGAGATGAAATTCAGAAGCCTCCAAAAGCCATAACTTCCACAGATCATATCTCTGAAAATTTTATGAACCAATATGTAAAATTTTGCGTTGATCTTCCTCAGGATTGCAGTTTCACACTCTAAAAATTTCAGCTCCTGAACCTTCGTATAAAAAAAGTTATTACGAAAATACCATGATGACCTATTTAGGTTAAATTCAGGAGCTTGCAGAATGACCTAACTTGCACAGATCATATCTCCGAAAATATTTCAAACCAAGCTCTAAAAGTTTGCAAAGATGTTCCTCAGGATTTCGGCTTCGCACTCTAACAATTTCAGATTCTGAACCTTCGTAGAAAAAAAGTTGTAGCGAAAATGTCACGATGACCTGTTTGGAGCAGAGAAACCCTAGAATCTCAAAGCTCTGATACCAAATGTTGTGAAACTAGCTCCAAAAAGAGAAGAAAAGAGATATCAATGCCTTATAAATAAGCCACTTCGAGAGGGCAACCTCCAATACATTACATGAATGAAAAAATCTTCGATGATTCAAATTACAAAACCTCCTTTCTATATATAGGAGTCCATGGAGCCACAATGTAATCCTACCCCACCTAACAATAATAATTTAAGGGCACAATAATAACAATATGGGGGTTACAAGGGTACAATAATAACAATAAAGGGGTTACACTAACAAAAATAAGAGACTATACTAGTAATATAGGGACCTAACAAATCACCTAAGTACGAGTAACACAAATATGTCATTACAATATCGTAAATGAAAATATTTCCCATTAAACTAAGGTGAGAATTATGTCAATTATTAAATTAAATCAAATATGGGAAGGGGGTAGGGATGGAATTAGAGAGGCAATTTTCCCGTCATAGGTAGTTTTTCCTGTATTTGACTATTGGATTTTGTGGATGATCATTTTTCATAACGTGTAGGGAGGGATGGAACAATATTTTTTATTTTTAAAACTTTTACAAAAACTTTTTATGCCTATTTATTTTCCATTTACTAGTTTTCTTTTGCAAGTTGACTCTCACTAAACTACACAACTACAATTCTGGTCTCTGCAACCACAATTGATTCGCCACTAGAATAAGGGAAAGTTACCTTTCTTGGCATTTAAAAATATAAGTTTGTGATTCGATTGAGTATGTGTATGTGCCTCACTCGAAATTAGTACAAGTATAAGTTTAAAATTGGTATAAGTTAATAGTAGATCGTTATTGATATATCTTTAAATTAGAATTGATATTTCTTTCTGCTACTTTTACGTAAAGTACACCACAGCTTGATCTAAACCCAAAAATGCAACCCATCGTGGGGAAGCTAATTTTCCAATTCCGTCTGTGAATTACTAACCCATTAGTTCTTTGAGAAATATAGGCAAAGCACGAGTCGTAAGGCAGCTATAAAATTATTCCCAATTTCCCAAATATAAGAAAAAATTAATCCCATTTTCTATAAAAAAAAAAAAAACTTGACACACCCTGCAACTTATGAAAGTCCTCCCTCATTATCTTGTTTACTCACTCACAATCCACTCCACTAATTTACACTCAGCCAGAATGTCACATATATGTTCATGGCCCTGAGTAGAACAGGGCTCGACAAGGCATCATTTCTCTCAAGTATGGACCTCCCCATCCATTCACATTCCCTATTTCAATAAATATATTGACATTATTTTGGTCATTGGGCGATGTGTTTAAACCCAAAGTACCAAATCGAAAATAAAAGGAAGAGAAGAGTCAGAGACTTGACTCTCATCTTTCAAGGCATATGTCCATCCACACTTATGGCTGGCTCAAGATTGGCTCTGAGGATACCAGGTTAGGCATTGATTTTTTTCTTCGGACGCTATGGGTTTCAGTTGCTCGAAAGATTTTAATTTTTTTATTTCATAGAGTAGGTTCAAATGACTGCGGTAATTTATTTCCATGAAAATAAGCTCTAGACTCCAATTTTCTTAGTATTAGTGCCTATTCGCTTAGCTATAATTGATTATATACTATCTTTGGAGCGACCATGCATAGAAACTTGTACCAAGTGGTGGAATAATTTTAATATTTGCTTATAAATAACCACATATTTCCACATGTTTAATATTTTTTATAATTATTTAATAATTATATTTTTTATAATTGTTTCATGTTTAATATTTCCATATTCCCATATGTTTGTCAGTCACTTTTTTTCTACCCATTGATCATTCTTTCAGTCGAGGCCATCCCCAGTGCCCACTCACTGATAAGAACACCATTGTAATAATGTCTCTAATAAATGAACCGAAAACAACATTGAAATATTGTGGGAAGCTAAAGCATCTATTGCTCATCAAATTAAGGACATTGTTAAATAGGAATGATGTTTCTCTTATCTATTTGAAAATATGCCCATTCAAAAAAAATGGTATTTTACGAATATGCCCAGCTAACAGAAAATGGTATCAAACAAACAAAAAGAAAGCAACAAGAATTATTAATATTTAGGAGAATAATATGAACATTATTGTAATAATTTCTTTAATTATGTGAACCAAAAACATCATTGAAATACTATCTAAAGCTAAAATATTTATTGCCCGGAAAATTAGGGACATTGTTAAATAAGAATGATGTTTACCTTTTCTGTTGAAAATATGCCTAGCTAAAAGAAATGGTATTTTACAAATATGCCTAGCTTGTTATAGGAATTATTAATATTTAGGAGAATAATTTATTCGGGGTTGATACTTATACAGTTTGAGTCGGCTTAATGGTTAAGAGAATGTGTTTTTTAAAGGTAAATTATATATGCCTTAGTAGATTTAGCACCCAAATAACTGTAGTGAGGATCAATTTTGAAGGGAAATTATTTAAACATAACGTTTCTTAAGAGGAAACATAAGAACCCAAAATGTTAAAAAAATTGTAGGGTGCAGTTGCCTCCGAGAGATAGTAAGATCAAAATTGAGAATAATATATATATAGTCACATGAAAAATGTGAGGAAGGGGAATGAAATATTAAAATAATATCTTGGCTTTGAGATTAGCAGAGATAAAATAACGAGTTTTATAACTAGATTGAGTGTTTGTAAAACAATAATAATGATAATGTTGAGAGAATTTTAAAATTAAAATATTAAAAAAAATAATTGAGTAACTTGACAGATTTCTCCAAAGTACACGAGCCTGAAATATGTACCCATTGTTCCCCTTAAACCTCTTCCATTCCTATGCGGTGGTAACTCCTATAATGCTTTGGTAGTCATTAGTTATTATATTACAAATTATGAGGATAGCAATAAAGGAGTCACGTCTGTTACTAACACCATTGTAAATCTATGCCAAACCTTAGTATTAGTATTTGAAGGGCCAATAGATGTCACAGAAATTTACAAGGATTTGTGCATATGCATATTTTTCCTCTCGTATAAGATATGATAAAACACTTATATATCGAATATTTTTTCTTCGGATAAGATAGATAATGCAACAATATACCTTTTTTGAATTGTTATATATATATATATATATATATATATATATATATATATATATATATATTATTTTTAATTTTAAAAATAGTATGTTACATATCTGAGAAATAATAATATAATTAGATGCAATCATTTGGTAATCTTAATATTATCCAGATTATATTATCATTATGATATTTAATTATAAGAAAACGATTGATTTTTCATTATAAGGTAATTTTATCTTTTTTACTTACCTCGTGACTGTTTTTTATAAATGAATTATATAAATGCACGTGTCTTCGTTATATAAATATATGTATATAAAAGAAAAATAGATTAGTATTATAAAATTTTATATCTTAAAATGGTTTTGGAACCATAAAATGTGCTATAGTCCTTATATTTATAATAATATAATTAATATTCCATGTTCTTAAATTTCGGCTCATTTATTTTACACTCGAGATTATTATTTGAAAACAAAGTCACTTCATAATTTAAATATAAATATATTAGATTTGTATAATCAAATTAATTTATTAAATATAAAAGATTTGTATCAAATTATATATTGCAAATATTCATAAAAATTAAGTTCGTCAAAATTTAATCTTTGAGAAAATTAAAATTTAAGTGTATCAAAATTCAATCAAGTTTCATAAAATTTTGGTAATAAATTTTTATAGGATAAACGTTTTTCCTTTTAACATCAACAATAATTTATCACATGCTATAATTCAGATTTTACATAATCCAAACTTTTTTTTCTACATAATTAGGATGAAGAAATAACAATGGTGGTTTTCCGTTAAGATAAATTGTAAAAAAAGAACAATGGTTGTTTTCAGTTAAGAGAAATTGCAAAGATATATAGTTGGAGATTCATATTTTCTGGAATAAATTGATGTATTTCTATTTGCTAAATAAATTTGATATGATGAAAAAGTTACTTATTAATTTTATAGTGATTGTATTGAGCTTCTTGTATGGGTGGCATATGATATCAAAAATCTTTAAAAGGTTTGGTATTCTTCAACATAATCTGTAGAGTTGAGCGAGAGCGAAGGGGTCATTTGGTGAGGGCCACCATATTTGGAAAGCTTGACTACGTTTAACTGAAAAATATTGACTACTTCCAACCCGTGAAATAATATATTTACTATTAATTATTTTTTTTAATTTAAAATTTTTATAATAATAAACTATATATATTGTTGCTATTTATATAATTATTTTTAAATAATTTCTTAATGAAGTAATTTAATTATTAAAAATGTTTATAAACCATAATCATACATAATATTAAAAATAAAACATCCACATTTAAATTTTGCAAAAATTATCTCTTTTAGCATATCTTTATTTCCAGTTTTATAGAAGACATATGTACAAAAACTTCAAATAACTTTACTTTGATGGGTAAAAGGAGGTGTAACAATTAAATTTATGAATTTGAGATATTTTTTTAATTCTATATTTTATTGCGATTGTTTTTGTTCTATTTTTTATTGCATTAATTTAATTATTAATAATATTTTATAAAGAATGACTATACACCATAACAATAATCAATAAAACATCTACATTTGAATTTTGCAAAATTATTTTTTTTAGCATACGTTTCTTTATATATATTAAAAATATCTATACAAAAACTTCAAATGACTTTACTTTAATGGTTAAACATGATTTAAAAATTAAATTTATGAATTTGAGTTATTTTATTTTAACTATGTTTAAAATTATAATTTAATAGTTTTTTAATATTTTAAAACATCATTAGTTTTATTGTAGTTTTGTTTTATAAGGGATCACTATTATATCATATATCACTATTTCATAAACACCATAAATGATGTAGTACGATATGTCTCAAGAGATTTGAAGCCATGCAACTATTATATCATATATCACTATTTCATAAACACCATAAATGACCTATTACAATATGTCTCAAGAGATTTGAAGCCATGCAATTGGTGAAACTAATTGTTCACCAAACCACTCACCTAAGATACTTTCACATTATTTTACATTTTTAACTTTTAATATAACTAGCTCAGCCATATAAATGGCTAACAAACACGGATAGATATCAATCCATAATAAGCAACTGCATGATATATCTCATATCACTAAAAAGCAAAAATGACATAACTACTTTGAAGATAAATCTCAACTTTTGATTTGTGTATATTACTATAAACATTCTAAAGTATTTTGTGAAGGTTAAATCTCTACCACCTATCTAATAACTATTAATAATTAAATTAAAATTCTAAATACTTTATTAAAAAATAAACAAACCTACTAACCTAATTATATAATTTTTTGATAAATTAAATATACATATGAAAAAAAATCAACCGGAAGATTAACTAAACTCAATTGATCTCCCGAGAAAAAACATCACATATAATCAAACAATATCTAAGCATATACTTTTCTTATAAAGTGCCTTTTCATATAATCATATACTTTTCTTATGGAGTGACCTTTCATATATTGAAATAGGTATAAATATTTTACTTTATTTATATATTCTCTTTTTGAGCCTCCATTGTAATGATGATTACAAATTTCCTTAAACTAATTACTTTCCTCATGCTATGTAAATGATCTGTAACAAATCTAATATTGCATCTAAAATTTTCCACAACTTCTCCCAGGTTTAAATGTTTTTCCCCACAGATACAACCATATATACAATCACAAGTGAACTGAAACTCCCACTTCTCCCAGATTTAAATGTTTTTGCTCACAGATACAACCATATAAATAATCATAAGTGAACTGAAACTCAAGCCTGTAAGTAGAAGCCAATTATTTCTAGCAAACAAACATCCATGTTTCACTATTTAAACCTGGTGGAACTTATTTCTTTGTAGAAGTGCTGCTTCTCTGGCATCTACTGATATTGATTAAAGTTTGAAACCGATGGACCATTTGTATGATTGCATTCAAATCTGAGCCATCTTCAGATCTCATTCAACTGTCCCAGGAAGCTTAAAAAAAAACCAAAACAATCAGAAATAAACACTGCATTTTTTATGGTTGAAGGAATTACCACCATTGTTCTTTTCAACATTCAATTGATCACACTTCACCCTCATGTGGTAATGCCTGGACTTCCAGCTGCCGACCTTGAACCGAATTTGGGCATACAATTTCAGCTTCAACTCTAAGGTCCCGGCCGAATTCTCTAGCATGAGATCCCTGGCAGTGTCCTCCCTCAATATCGCAGAATGCGCTGTAAAAATGGGCTGCATAACCCTAACTTCATTGTGGCCCTGATAGAAGGGACCAATATCCGAACCTGCAATTCTTTGATCTCCATAGTAAATGTAGCCCTCCATCTTATAGTAATATATGGCGATTCTGCCATTTGGGTTCCTGGTGGTGAGGTTCAGCTCCATTCTCGAATTCAGAATTTTGTCTGTCAGACTTAGCTCCGGGTAGGAGGCATATTCTACATAGTACTTCGGCTCATGTGGGCGCAGCACCAGCCATGTTATAAATACAAAAACCCCACCCACGATCAGCAAGCCGAGAATCGTAAAGCACAAGCACGTTATCAGTTGCTTGCGACGAGTAGTTTTACTGGTCAATTTGTCAACCAGATCTTTATATATCGGTTTTGAGGACGCCATTGAAGCTGAGCGAAATGAATTCTCTACTTAGAAGATCAGAAACAGGAAAGACTCTGAAATATACATAGACAAAGTGGGACGATGATGGGTATGATTGGAATCGCTTAGATTATTTTTCAAGAACCATGGTTTCTACCTTTGCTTTGCTTTAAAGATGCTGCGAGAATGTATACCAAGAGAGTGATAATAGTTACCTTGAAGTCCTTTACATTAATTGAACATTCGATCACTCGATATGAGATCATTTTGTTCACATTACAGTTGTAAAATGGCCTTTCATTCTTTACTTGTTTTGTGCTATGAGAGGATCGCTCTGGTTCTACTTGCACTTTCGGGGTTATCGAGGCTGGAACGGATCTTTAGGTTTGCTTTGAGGTTTTCAGAATTCATCTCGAGTGGATAATCGATGCCCTTTGGTTATTTTGCAAAGAAAATATATTCGTTGCTTTCATTGTATTTTTCTTAGCTAGGAGTTTGACAAAAACTATGGTTAGCAAACTCAAAGAACTGTAAGATAGAGAAAGCAAATATGTGAAATATAACATATGGAAGCAAATATATTGTGAGATGTAGCATACTTATTTTGTTTGAATACTCAGGAGGTAAAATGCGTTCTGTAAGTTTTTATTTATTGGAAGAGTTGTAACTTTTTATTTATAATAAATGATTCTCCTAACGCTTAAAAAAAAAAAAGAGATCATATTACAACCTAATGGTCAAAGATCTGAAAGAGAGCCTATTTTTATATGAATTGGAGTACCAAAATTATGTATTATCTTTATTTCCCGTCTATGTGGTTATGTAATTTTTATGGATTTCTTTATCCATGGTACATTTTGATAGTCATTTCTATCTTTTTATTAATTTGAATTTTATGAATTTTCTATAACAGTTTTGATTTTTATTTATTTGTTTTTTGGTATATGACATTTTCTCTATTTAGGATAACCTTATGCTTCAAGATGTTTAGAAATTCTACTCTTGACAGCTATATTTTCATAATTTAATTCTTGCATTCATTTTCAATTTTTTTTTTTAAGTATAAAGTAATTTCTTACTAAAGTCAATTTCCACAACAATATATGCATATGTAAAAATGCCAAACTAAGTCTCATTAATGGGTCAGTACATGAAGATGATGGTCCTAAAAGTGGCAATGGAGCCATTAGCAATGTGCATTTTCACAAATATGTGTGTTTCTAGGAACAAGCTTGTCTTCCTAGGAATTTAGGCTTGGAAAGCCTCGAATTTCTAACTAGGACATCGACTAGGTTGTCGATGCATAATGGATAGCAATGCACATGCACTTTCAAATGTCCACATGCTCTGAACATGCACATGCCTCAGAGCACAGATGGGCTTTCAAATGTCCACATGCTCTGAAATGCACATGCACGAGAGGGAACATGCGCTCTAGTAACACACGCACACACACTTTTTTAATAAAATATTATATTTATGTGCTTACTACCCCATTTTTTACCAAATTGGGATGAGTGCAACGTTTTTTTGGAGTCATTGAGCAAACTTCTTGCTTGTTGAACATTATCAAGGGTAAAATCAACACCATATCTCATGTTGGAGTGCAGGTAAGCATTCTAAATTTTTTTATCTTTTTCTAATTTGGTTTAAAATTGAAAAATAAAGAAAATTAATAACCTTAATACAATCACTGTATCGAATTGTAGGAAAATTGGATAATTTGGAACTTAATCATAACACAAACCCAATAGCACCAATTGAGGATTTACAATAACGAAACCCTAACCTAGAATGAAGAAATGAAAATGATGAAATTGATGCATCCTTAGCTACATTTAGGATATTAATATACAATCTCCAAAATACTAGAGAGTCAGAGCCATTGCGAAAACTTATTTCTTCTCAAACAACCTCAAGTGATAAATCAACACCATACCTTCTCATTTGAGTCTAGGTAAGAATTGTAATGTTTTTTTTTTAAAGTTTAAAATTAAAAAATAATAATAATAATAATAACCTCAACACAACCATTGTATCGAATTTCAAGGAAATTGGATAATATGAAACATAATTAGAACACAAACCCACCAACATTAAACCAAAATTAATTAAAACCAAACCCAAATCAAGAGTGAAGAAATTGAAATGATGAAATTGATGCATCCTTAGCTACATTGAGGTCATTGACATAGTATCTCGATGACACTAGAGAGCCATCATCAATGTCTTTTGCAAGGTTATTGAACTCAATTTTATCATCCATCTACAATGCCTAAAACCAATAAACCAATGTTTATGATCACAGGGCTAGAATATATGAACTCTATAGAATTGGTTTAAATAAAAACCATATGAGATACCTCAACATTACTAAACAAGACCTGTTGTCTTTCAGTCTTCCAGGAGTAGCATTGTGACATCCGGCATCATGCCATCATTCTACACCTCCATGCAACAATAGCTCCTGCAAGAATTACACATTCCAACTATGTAGGTTCATAGGAGGAAGGAAGTTCCCATTATTTCATCTTGGAATCCTATGAGGGACCATCCCCTCACTTTTGTGAGGTTATTTCCATTAGTTGTCAACAGTATTGCATCATCTAGTAGAAGGCTACAACTTCAACCCTCTCACCAGTGCACTCACTTCCATAACTTGTGTAGTTCCATAGGTGCGAGGAAGGAGGAGCTAGATCTCAAGCTTCTAGCTTTGGAATCAGGAGAAGGGTCCAGCCCTTCATACATTGAGTTGATTTAGTATTATTGCAGCCATTTTATTTTTCAGCTCATGCCATAGATCTTCATACCCAATAGTTATCTATTGCAAGCCCTAGCAGGGTGATTTTCCAAGGTGAGCCAATCCGGAAATCCTTTTTGGGTTATTCTTGGTTTTCATCGTAGAGTCTAGATTCCAAATCTAGAAATTTTCTAAGCTCTAGAACAACCTTATGTATGCATCCGTTTTCAGCCATTAGGTACATTTCCAACATTTATGTCAAGGATAGCGTAGTAGGGTCTCCAGCATAGCAGTAGTTATGCAATGTTCTCAGTGGGAGGACTTGAGGGTCACTCTAACCATCTCTCTCATCTTAAGTGTTGCTATTTTGTAGCATTAATTAGAGTTCCTACTCTAGAAAGTTTTCTTTGAGAATACATTTATCATCCGAAAAATTTTCAACATTCAACCCCTCTCTTCAGCACATACAGCTTCAAGAATTACACATTCCTACCTTAGGGTTTAAGAGGAGGAATGTAGTTTCCAGTATTTTAGCTAGGAAACTTATGGAGGGATCAACCCTTCACATTGCGCATCCATTTTAGTCTTCCGAGAGAAGCATTGTGACATATGACATCAGGCCATAATTATACACCTCCATGCAACATCAGCTCCTGTAGGAATTCCGCATTCCAGTAGTGTAGGTTCAGAGGAGGAAGGAAGTTCCAGGTATTTTAGCTTGGAATCTTGTGAGGGATCATCCTCTCACTTTTCTGAGATAATTTCCATCAGCTGGGAATAGTATTGCATCATCTAACAGCAGGCTACAACTTCAGCCCTCTTGAAAACACACTCACTTCTAGCAGTTGTGTAGTTCAACAACTACAACTTGAGAGGAGGAAGGAGGAGCTAGATCTCAAACTTCTAGCTTGGGAATCAAGAGAAGGGGCCAACCCTTAATGGATTGAGTTGATGGAGTCTTATTGCAACCCTTTTATCTTTCATCTCATGCCATAGATCTGCATACCCAACAGTTATGTATTGCAAGCCCTAGGAAGGGGATTTTCCGAGGTGAGCCAATCAAGAAATCCTTTCTGGGTTATTCTGGGTTTTCATCATAGAGCCCAGATTTCAAATATTGACACTTTATAACTTCTAGAACCACCTTATCTATGCATCCCTTTTCCTCTAGCAGTTACATTTCCAACATTTCTACCAGGGACATCGCAGTAGGGTATCTAGCAGAACAACAGTTATGCAGTGTTCTCAGTGGGAGGACTTGAGGGTCACTATGGCCATCTCTGTCGCCTTGAGTGTTGCTATTTTTTAGCACTGTTGTACTTGTATTCCACCTCCTTATTAATAAAATAACTCGGTTGTTCTATCTACTTTTATGGTGTTTATATTTTATTTCCATATTTTTGTAGTTTCAAGTTATTATGTTTTGTATTACTATCTTTTCCTATTTTTGGATATTACATCTATGAGGACCCCTCAAGCCAACACAAAGCTACTCTAAGACGTTGCAATATCCAGCATGTTGATAAGAGGTAAATCACTAATAAATTCCAAAGAAGAATTAACAAAGGAACCTATTGCAAAACCAAATTTTGGTGGGTCCTCCTCTCTTTCCTCTAGTAGGACACATGGGATCACGAGATTGGCTCCAAAAATCTGAAGTGGCAGATGACGTTAGCATGACATGGTAGTAGGATAGGACACGTGGGAGGAAAATTGAGTGTTTTTTGGTGTCCTAGTGGGCCAATTCCAAGTGACACACGGCATTAATATGGAGGCACAACGTGTAGTGATGACGTGACGATGATGTCATATCAGAGGTCGACATATCAGAAGATGAAGAATCTCGCAACCTCTTCGCAAATGCTCACGAGGAAATTTTCAATGTTGGGGCTCATATTCAATGCTGACACACAATCATTGGTAAGTTCAGAGAAAAAAAGGTTCGATGAAAATACAAAGGGAGAGTATCCCTTGACAAGGGATGGAAGTCCTTAGGACCTAACCATTAAATCCCTCAATCACAGCTCATGGTCATATGGAAAAGCAGGTCTAAAAAAAGTGAAGACTAAAGAAATAAAGGAAATCAGGGAGTGCAACATCACAACGTTTCATCTTTTAAAGTTGTGATATGGATTGCTATGATGGTGTATCTCTGTGGAGTGAGGAATATAATGTTACAACACATAGTTATATTCAAGGAAGGATGAGATGGTAGTGAATTAAAGGAGTGCACAATAGAGGTGGCTCATAAAATTAATGAGGAAAGTTGAGAGCATTTGGTCAAGACAACAAGGACCATGATTTCACAAGTTTGTTTGAGACGAGTCTGTTTTTAGCTCTAGAGTATGCTACCTCTAATATTTCCATGCACTCCTCATTGAATTAAACAGAGTGCAAAAAATCCATGCTGAAGTACAATTTGGGTATGATAATCCATGCATGAGCATGGCGAGCCTAATTGGAGTACGCATGTGGAATAAGAATTTATTTCTTGGTTAGAGGAAGTACTCTGATACCCATTCCTATAATTACATCTTTGACAAAATTCATAGGGCAGACAAAATGGAAGCAATGCATGTCACACAAAGAAACACTTGAGTGGTTTGCATGTGAATGACTAAGACATGTCTAGGGCAGTACACAACAATGAAACAAAACTCTTGAAATTCATTGAGAAACTAAGAGAAAACATAATTGTTGATTTTTTTGTGGTGGTATTGCTACATTAGAGGAAGAGCACAAAGGTTGTGCTGATGGAGAAACAACATGGGATTTCTTACGAGACAACAGAGTGCAGAAGGAGCAACTGTGAAAGACTGGTGGAGTCGATGATTCAGCAAGGGACCTAGAGCAGGAGGCAGTGTTGTAACTCAGTGAATTGGTAATTTCATTATTTATAAAAGTCCTATGTTTTTAGTTTGAAAAATATATGTAGTAGTAGAACAGTGGAAACAATAAGTGTTGGCCCACATTTAAAGAGGTTGGTTCCTCTTGGAAAGTTGGTGCTTGCTATCTGTTAGCCACCTATAAATTTTTTTTCAAGCAAACATCCGGCTAAATATTTTTCTAAGTCTCCAAGAGACACATTTCCTCTGAAAATATCTCATCCTTGAAGCCTCTGTGTGTCCTGTGCCCTTGAAAATATCTTCACTACTATTTCCTTCAAGAATTCCTCACTGTCTCTGAAAAAATTATACTCATAAATGCCTACGACTGCTCCGTTTATCCCTATAAAATTCCCCATTTTAACCTCTTTTCCCTTCTCAAATTTCCCTAAAAGACCTTCACAATCCCTTCCTAAACCATCTAAATCACCAAATTCCCCTTTAAAAATCAAGTGAAATCCCTTCATTTGATTTTAAAATCCCTCTTTCTTCCTACCGGAACCTATTTTTAGCCTTGAAAAACGTTGTTTTTAGGCCAAAAAACCCATTTCTTATCATACAACAGGCTAAGCCCCTTTTGGCCCAACCCATAGCCCCTTCTCCGCATGTAATCAGGCACTAAGACCAAGCACTGGGGTGTAAAGCACTAATTGCAATCGGAGGATTGGTCGGGCACATTGTTTCTTTGTTAAATGAAAAGTTCCGATGCGAGAACATTTTGTTCTATCGGCCTCAGATGCGATTTCTGCCGTTGATCTGTAAGCGATCTGAAGGTCAAGCTCCAATCACCAATCACAAATTTTTGAATGTGCCTCTTTCATATTCCCGATTGGCTAATCCCCGATTCAATCCTGATTGTTGAATCCATAAGAATCAACGGCTAGGATTTGTTCTCACTTCGCCCTTGTGTCCTCGATTGGCCTTCCCCGATCCAATCGCGACCGTAGATCTTCCGTCGATCCGACGGTCCACACACAATCGCTACATCGGCCCATCAAAGTTTTGGCCCCTACCTCCTCCGACTTCGATTGAATCTCAGTTGTCTGTCCCATTCGATCCAACGGTCCACCTTTATCCCATTCATTCATCTAGCCCTTTGGCCTCCACCTCATCTTTAAATCTCTGTCATTGATCCCATGGGATCCAACGGTCAGGATTCCTCTCGACCATTAAACAACCCCTCCGCCTTTGTTTTCTCTCTCCAGATCTTAGCCATTCATTCCGCTGATCAGATAGCCCACATTAAAACCACCATCGGCATGTCCCCACATTACCGACCGTGCAACTGTCTGTATCACGCTCCGTCCATCATCGTCAGATCTCATGGTCCCAAATCCAATGGTCAAGAACCATATCACATTTTTTCTTTGTCCAGGCTTTAAAAATTTAAATTCATGCGATATGGGTGGTTTTATTTCACCATGTGTCGAGCGGTGGACAATATCGCGTGATTTTGGGAAAATTTCCAAACTAGGTTTTTGATGTGCAAAAACAATGGTTTTCCTTCTAAAAACCACTTCCGCACTTTTGTTCTCGAAATTCCATCATAAGACCCCGACCATTGATCTGTACAGATCAACGACCCTCATTCTATCACACATTTCATTCATAATTTTCCATCGGACTTCCATAGAGTTTCATCGTGACATCTCAGCCATTGATCTCCTCCTGAGATCTAACGGTCCATATTCAAATTTCCCTCCACCCATGTCGGTCCCACCATTCACGCCCGATTTCTTTCATTTTATGTGTTTTTCTTTGTAATCCGCCCAAAGGTAAAACTTTTGTGTTTACACTAAAGGTTTATTTATATTGCCTAACCTTCTAAAGGAAACCCTCCCAAAAAATCCCCACTGTCGATCATCATTAGTCCCACTAATCCAATGGCCCAGAACCATTTCTTCATCAGGCCACCATCAGATCAGTTTTTTCACCATTTCACAGCATTTTTCAGCCATCTCCCACTGCATCCACATCATACACCATCGCTGCGCTTCCATTCCCATGATCTTCCACTGCGTCCACCACCGCTCTAGCATGGATTTTATTAACATATTTGTGTGTTTTGCAGGGTTATAGGTGGTGGAAATTGCCACTACTCACAGTCACTGTCATAGTGACACAAAGCACAAAGAAGGCCATTTTCAGAGCCAAAGAATACAGTGTGAATGCCTGGGAAGGTTCTTGAACAAAATATCCCATTAAAGAAACAACGTTTAACTCTGTAAAACCCCCGACGCCATTAAAATTACATTTTCACAGACAGAGACAATCACAGTAGCGACAAAGAGTATCAGTGAAAAAGTAAAGAGGTTAAAAGCCGTTAATGAATATTGTAAGCTCTAATTCAGTGTTTAAAGGGTAAATGTACCATATTGAAGACCTTATGATTAACACAGAAGGCTTAATGAGGCCTAAAGCACAAAAACAAATCTTATTAGTGTCTCACTTCAGCAGAAGGTTCTTTCCCGGGAAAGGACAAGTTCCCATACTGCGTTTTATTCTACATCAAGTTCCTGAGAAGATCTACACCCTAACAGAAAGTCCTAATGTTTCCAGAGCATTTTTTATGTAGTATGGCAGGCCTGAAATTCATTTATCTACCATTTCTCATCACTAGAGTACTACAGAGTACTGCAACCGAAAAGTACATCAAAGAACATACCTATGAGTTACTATTGGCCTATCGAAGACCACTCTTTCATCCAAAGAGTACCAAAGATCAATGCATAGATATTAAGACAGAATGGGCCTCGAGCCCTCTTCTTCTACTTCTGTTTTAATGTTTCATTTAGTGTTTCATCTACCTCCTTTGCCTCTCTCTCAGCTATAAGAACTCAAGAAAAACACATTGTAAAGGTTGTTGGTTGTTGATCGGATATCTGTGAATTGTAAGTTGTTTCTCTTGAGATATAGTTCGGTGTGTAAAGTTGTAAAATAGGCTGAGGAGATGATTTCAGACTGAATGTCAAGCTATTGAACAATTTTGTATATGACCGTTGTTTCTCTTTAATATGATAAGCACATTTCTTTGGATCCTGATTTAAAGCAGCGGTGATGTGTTCTATCTTTGTCTCTGTTTTCCTTTTGTAATTCATTAAAATTCATTTCTCTGGTAAGAATCAAAAATCTAGCTTAGGATATACCCTTTCATGGTACCCTAATTCTCCTCCTCTTCTTATCTTTGATTTTTTCTACTAATTTTTATATCTGAGAACTAATTCAAGATAATTTAACGAGCTGTTATTCACTGCTAACTGATGTATGAGTTTATGACTCTATTCTTGTCTGGTTTTAATTGAAAGAATTGGGATACTGGGAATTTAGAATGTTGATTCTATCTCACTATGGTCTTTTTCAATCAATTGAACCTTTCTAAGTTCCCTTAAGTTGAATGCCAAGGCATTGAAAGTTCAAAGCCTTTCTCTGATCTCAGGTTTCATCTTTGTGTTTAAATATTAAGTGTTTCTTGTTTTCTAAAGAGTTAGCCTTTTAGGGGTTGGATCATAAGTGTTTAAGGCATGCCCTATCCCTATATCTGCTTCCTAAGTGGTCCCCTTGGAGTTTTCCTTGTCATTCACCTTCATTCCTTACCATTTCATACCATACTATCATCTTTAATGATCCTCTGATTTAGATGACTAGCCCAGTTCAAAGCCTTGGATACTGAATAGCAAGAAAAGCCTTTTATGACTCCATTGCCTAATGGTCTCAAGTGTTCTTTGAGTTATCTCTCCTTTGCCTAAATCTTCTTTGCTCATCCTTTGTCTTATATTGAACCCTTCTTTCACATTTCCCAACAACCAAACAAACAAAACAAACAACAACCCCTGTGCCTATAACTAGCCTAATATCTTAAAAATGAGCTTCAAAGAGACATATACCTTTTCCTTTATAGAGATATCCCTCTCCGGACCTAGGACGGCTAGATCCTGAGGTCTCAAAGTGGTTTTGATGTTGTCTTATCTTTTGGTATTGCCAAACTTGCCAAAACATAGGAACCCCAACACTATCTTAAGGGGGTTGGTGCCTCCAGTGAGTGGGTGCTCACAAAAAAACTAATGTAATTAAGTGGGTTCTTAATTTACATCTTAGAACAACAACAAATTGGTGGTTTTTACCGTTTGGGTTTCCACATGAAAATACCTAAGTATGTGTGTGTATGTATTGATCTTTAGAACTATTGTTGAACATATGAATTCTTATGACTTACTTCTCATATATTTTTCAATGAATACTCTCATAAAATAACCAAAAATAAAGGGAATAAGTAACAACATTTTCAAAAAGAGAAAATTGAAAATAATTAGACAATATTGATTCACCCACCCACCCCCCCCCCCAGTAATTCATTATACCAAAAATTGGTATCAGAGCGAGGTCCTTCAAAAACAGTATAACAACTGGAAGGTATATCTATAAGGAATTATGTCTAGGTAAGAGAACCAAGAGGCTTATTCAAACAATACTTTTCCTTCATGGGAAAAAAATTTCCTTATGGAAAGTAAGGATCGAAGCATACCTAATGTCACTTGGTATCGATGTGTGGACTTTAGTACTAGTAGATTATAATGTACTTGATATTCCTCCCACTCATGGAGATTGTAAAAATTTATATCGAAACAATGCTAAAGAAAAAAATTATATTATTTTTGTCTTAATCAAATAGAACTTGTAAAATTTATTCATTGCAAATATGCTAAGGAAGTATGGGTAAAGCTCACCCAGAGGTACGAAGGGGATGACAAGGTCAAACAATCCAAGATGCAAAACTTTAGAATGAGGTTTTAGAGCCTAAGAATGGGTGAAGATAAGAGTATTGTAGAATACTTCCTTAGGGCAGATGAAGTCACCAATATGATTAGAGAGCTAGGTGAAGGAGTCAAGGAATAAATTATTGTACAAAAAATATTAAGATATCTACCCATGAGATTTACTGCTAAAGTCTCGGCTATTGAAGAAAAGGATAATTTGAAAGATCTCAAGATGGACTATTCTCATGGTATTCTCACTACCTATGAGATGAGATTTGGAAAGGAGAAGTTGGAATCAAAGGAAGAAGTGTTTAGAATTGAGAAAAATGGAAAGGAGCTAAAAGAACATCAAGAGTGATCAAGTTGCGAATATGATCAGGACTTGGCTCAGTTGGATAGGAAACTAAAGCGTGGGTCAGGAAAATATAAAGGGAAGTTTCCCTTTAAATGATTTGATTTCAGAAGAGTGGGGCATTTTTCGTCTGAATTCTGCTACAAAGAAAATAATGAAAATGAAGATGATCAGAAACTAGGGAACACGCCTAAAGAAAACATAATAAAGGTTCTACAATAAAAATGGTTTATTATCGAAAGAAAATAGTTCAACACCATAATTAGATAGTGAAAACTCTTCAGAGGATGACTCAGATAAGTTTTCGCTTACGACCTTCGAAACATATTCCAATAAAAAAAGTATTGTTGAGCCTAAAGAGGAAGAGGAAGAGGAAGGAGTAGCTGACCTTGAAGGTGAACTTATTACAGCCCTTTATGAGTTAAATAAATGAAGGAAGAGGAATAAGTTGTTAATGGAACAACTACAGTGTTCTGAAGAAGAAATGTACAACTCAGATAATGAAGAGTTTTTTTATCAAAAATAAAAACTTGAAGAGGTTATTAAGAGAAAGAATAGTGTGGTTCTTCTTCTAGAAGAAAAAAAAGGAGCATGTGAGAAAATAGAAGAAGATAACAAGTAGTTAAGAAAGGATTTTCTCAAGGCAAGAAATGAAATAATCTCAAGAAAATGCAGGGACGAGATTCTTTCCTTGAAAGTTGAGCTAGAAGAAGCAAATTTAATGGAAGAAGTACATCAAGATCTAACCCATGAATGGGAAGAGAACTGTCAAAGTCTTTAGGCATATATTGTCTCTCTAAGAGTGCATCTAGAGGGAAAGAAGATTCATATTGGTCTAAATGAGAATTTTGCTGAAAGCACAAGACAACTAGATCATATTCTAAACAACCAAAGGCCCTCAGGAATCAAAACAGGTCTAGGATACTCAAAAGAACGATATTATTCCATGAGTAATATGAAATTTAGGTCCGCAAGATTCAAAAATTCACATGTTTATAAAAATAAGCATTGAGATAAGGTTAGTGAAAATAAAAAGGCAGAAGGCCAAAGAGGAGATCATCAATGGAGAATGAATCAATCAAACAAAAATTCAAGGTACTCTCATGCACAAACACGTAATATTTTCAATAATAGGCATGCCTATCTCTTTTATGGTCATTTCTATAAGTTTCATGTCTTTGGACACAAAGTTGTTGATTGTAGAGTGATCGAAGTGGAAAGAATTGTAAATTCTATATATAATAAATATCATAATTTCAAATCTTGAAGCTATTCTCTCCAAAATCGAATTTTCTTCTCTACCATGTTAAGCAAAGTGGAAGGCTTCAAATCTAATAATTTTGGGCACAATTCCAGTGTGTTTAGATGCATGTATGAATACCTATCCAGGCCAAAAAAATTTAGACAGACAACTATAAAAAAGGATAAAGAAAGTTGGAAACGAAAAACTAAGAAGAGCATGTAGTGTGGACTTTCCCTATTAGCTGATAATGAAGAAAGAAAATGGGATGTGGATAGTGGGTTTTCCAAACATATGACTGGGAAAAAAACCAAATTTGTGTCTCTAAAGGAAAAGGACAAAGGGAACAATGTCACCTTTGGCAACAATTCTCCAACAATAATAAAAGGTGAAGGTGTAGTCAGTCTTGATCCAAAGATAGAAGCACAAAATGTGCTATATGTAGAAGGTCTCAAGAAAAATATTTTTAGTGTTATTCAGGTGTGTGAACATGGCTATGATGTGACCTTTTGATCAAAATACTATGAAATTTGCAACATGAAGAAGGTAAAACTAGTGGGAAGGGAAACCAAAACCCACAATAATGTATATGTGTCTGACGAATACAGAGTCAACTTCTATTTGAGCAAAAGCAATGATGTGATATTGTGGCAAAAGAGGTTAGGGAATATTCATTTTGATAGTTTGATCAAATTCAGAAATATGGGAGTTTTCAAAGGACTTCCAAGATTTTCAAATCCTGATAAGTCCATCTATAAATAATGTTAATTTGGTAAACAAAATAGGACCCATTTCAAGACAAAACAGTTCTCCTCATCTAGACCTATGCAGATCATTCATGCAGAAATATGTGGCCCAACTCGAACAAAGACCTTTAAAGTAGAAATGTTCTTCATGTTGCTCATTGATGATTTCACCAGAGCGACTTGGATTGTGCTTAGAAAATAAAAATTGGAAGCATTCAATCATTTCAAGAAGTTTAAGGATTAAGTAGAAAATGACAAAGACTTAAATATAAAACTCTAAAGATCCTACAGAGGAGGAGATTTTGAGGAATTTTGTGAAGAGCATGGGATCATAAAGGACTACTCCGTGGACAAAAATCCACAACAAAATGGAGTGGTGGAGAGGAAGAATAGGACGGTGCATGGAAACGACCATAGAAATTTTGGATGAAGCAGACATGTCTCACATCTTCTGGGGAGAAGTAGCACATGCAATATTATATTTATCCAACATAAATCAGCTCAAACCTGATGTTAATAAAACTCCCTATGAGTTATGGAAGGGAAGACCAACATGGGTTAAACATATAAAGGTGTTTGGAAGCAAGTGATTGATTAAAATAAATGATAAGAATATTTGAAAGTTTGATTCTCATGTTCATGAGGGAATATTACTTGGGTACTTTATTCAGATCAAAGAATTTAAATCCTATAACAAGAAGAAAAAGAATATTGAGTATTGCATTCATGTAATAGTGGATGAGACGGGCACAAAACCTGAATCCTATAGAACAAAGATAAAATTTGAGGTTGAAGAAAATTCAGATATGCGGAATTCGGAGCAAGAAGAAAAAAAATCATATTGTGAACATGAAAAGTGAAACACAACCTCGAGGAAAAGGACATCCTGCAATTATGTACAGAAAGAGAATCCCGAATTTCAAATATTGGGACATGAAATACATGGTGTTCAAACCCGGAGGAAACTTGTTGGAAGTCTGATCTATGAAAATCTTTCTCTACTACCACAAATTGAACCCAAGAATCTCGATCAAGCTTGTGAGGACAAATCACAGGTGAAAGAAATGAATGAGGAAATTGATAAAATTGAAAATAATGATACTTTGGAGCTAGTTCAAAGACCTTGAGAGAAAAGTCTCATTGGAATGAAATGGGATTTCAAAAATAAGATGAATGAAAAAGGTCAAGTAATCAAGAACAAATCTTGAGGATATGCTCAGATAGATGGAATGGATTTTGAGGAAGCCTTTGCACCAATGAATAGAACTGAAGCAGCCATCTTTTTTGTATCCTTTGGTGGTCACAATAATATCAACGTATATCATATGGATGTGAAGTCTAGATTCCTCAATGGAAATCTAGAGGAAGTAGTTTACATTAAGCATCCAGAAGGTTTTATTCTCACCATAGAGGAAGGGTTTGTGTGCAAATTGAAAAAGGCTCTATATGGACTCAAACAAGCTCCAAGAGCTTGGTATGATAGAAGGGATAAATACCTTCAAAAAAAAGGTTTTAGAAAAGGCACCGTGGATAGTAATTTAAACATAAGGGATGAAGGTGACCATCTACTAATTGTAGTGGAGTATGTGGATGACATAATATTTGGTAGCAACATGGAACATATACAGTATCAATTTGCAGAATGTATGTAAAAAAAATTGAAATTTCCATGATTGGAGAGTTGTATTTCTTATTGTGACTACAAATATTTGAATATCAGAAAGGAGTGTTTATCTCTGAATCCAAATATCTCTGAGAAACTCTGAAAATTTTTGGGTTGGAAGACAACAAACCTATAGGCACACCCATGGTTATAGGCTGCAAGCTGTCTAAAGAATACGAGACACCCATGGTAAATAAACCAAAATACAGATCCATGATAGGAATCCTATTTTTTCTTGCAACATCAAGGCTAGATATCATGTAGGCCATGGATCTTCTGGCCATATTTCAGGCTTGTCTGCATGAATGTCACGTTATTGTTATCAAAATGATTTTCAAATAACTTCAAGGGACAACAGAGTATGGAATGTGGTATGCTAAAAGAAAAGAATTCAAGTTGAGGGAATATATTGATGCATATTGGTTTGGAGGCATTGACGATAGGAAAAGTACTTATGGTGCAACCTTCTTCCTTGGAAATTTCTTGGTGTGTTGGGTCAGCAAGAAACAAACCTCCATTTCTTTTTTGACTACTGAAGCATAATATATTGCTACTTCTACCTATTGCACACAGATTCTATGGATGAATTATACCTTAAAATATATTTAGGTAGAGATAACTGATCCCATTCCGATAATGTGTGACAACACAAGTGGCATTATCATCTCCAAAGATCCATTCATGAATTCAAAAACTAAGAATATTCATATCAAGTTATGTTTCTTGAGGGAAAAAGTTGCAGCTGATACTATAAAACATGAATATGTGGCCACTAAAGAGTAATTGGAAGATATATTTACCAAGCCACTGACAAGAGAACCATTCTAATATCTCATGTAGCAGATAGGAGTTGTGATTCCTCCCTCCAAATGACTTCATTTTGGTAAAGGGTGGTATATACTCAACATGTGGGGCTCATGGGAGAGTAGAATTCAATGGTTGAAGGGGAGTATTCAAGAATTAATCCTTTCCATTTATGACAAAGGGGGGTAATATTGGAGAATTGCATGCCTAGCTTGAAGGGGATCTTATGGCATTGCCTTCAATGCAAAATGGGGATATTTTTGGAAAATGAGTGGTTGTAATAGTGGTGGAATTTATGTCAACAAGAAGCAATGGTGATCCATTGATATCTATAGGCTTATGGTAGATAATCATCATAGTATCAGTCTTATTTAAAAGGCATTAGATGATGACTATGATGGTTGGGATGCTAGCACAAGTAGAAGGGTTGAGAAGTAGAGTGTGGCATGAAGTTTTGAGTCACCCTTAGAGATATGAAATGTGCTAAGAGTCTAAATCTATCCCTACACATTGGAAATTTCACTAGACGAGCATTCTAATGATATGTGGAAGCTCAAAAATGGGTTCCTGGATCAAAATATATGGTCTGCTAAAGTTGAGGGACTTGAGGCCTTGAGAAGGATGAAATATCAGAGGTCTGAGCATTGGGACCTCGAGATATCGTATATCGGAGGTCAAACATATTGGAACATCAGAGGTCCATCATATCAGAGCACTAGAAGATGGACGATATTCAAGAATTGGAAAATATAGGATATTAGAGCATCAGTTCTAGTTGTGTTGGATGTCGACACATGTCAGAGAACTAGGATTTTAGGACATCAGGGGTATGGCATATTGGCACTTCATGACATAGATTCTCTAAGATATTTCAATATCCACCATGTCAATAAGAGGTAAATTGTTGATAAATTACAAAGAATAATTAACAAAGGAACATGTTTCAAAACCAAGGTATGGTGGGTCCTCCTCCCTCTCCTCTGGTAGCACACATGGCAACATGATATTGTCTCTGAAAAGCTAAAGTGGCAGATGACGTGCTGGTACGATAGGACATGTGGTAGATAAATTCAGTGCTTTTGGGTCACCTAGTGGGCCAATTACAGGTGACACATGGAATCTCTATGGATGTGCCACGTGAAGTGATGACATGACCATGATGTCATATTTGAGGTCAGCATATCGAAAGATAAATAATCTCACAACCTCTTCATAGATGCTCACTACTAAAGTTATGATGGAGGGGCTTTGATTTAATGTTGGCACATGGTCATAGGTGAGTTAAGAGAACCAAAGGCGTAGTGAAAATACAAAGGGAGAGTATTCCCCAGTAGGAGCTTGAAGGCCTTAGGACCTAAGATATAAAGCCTTCAATCACACTCATGGTCCTATAGAAACTCAATGCTAAAATAACTAAATATTAAAGGAATAAAGGAAATTGAGGCATGAAACATCACAATGTTTCATGTTTGAAAGTTGTGATATGGAGTACCCTGATGGTCTAACTATGTGGAATGAAGACTCTAATGTTACAACACAGTGGTGTATTCAAGGAAAAATGAGCTGAGAGTGAATTAGAGGAGTGCACAATAGATTTGGCTCATAAAATTAATGAAGGTAGTTGAGAGAATTTGGTCAAGGTAGCAAGGACCATGCTTTCACATTCTTATTTGAGATAAGTCAATTTTGAGCTTTGGAATATGCTACCTTTAAACTTTTCGTGCACTCCTCAGTGAATTTAATAGAGTGCAGAGAAGCCCTGTTGAAGTACAGTATGGGCCTTAGAAGCCATGAATGAGCATGTTTAGTATAATTGGAGTATGCAAGTGGACTAAGAATTTATTTCTTCATTAGAGGAAGTACTATGGTTACCATTCCTATAATTATGTCTTTGACCAAATTCATTGGGTAGACACAATGGAAGAAGTGTATGGCATGCAAATAAACACTTGATTATTCTACATGTGAATGAGTGAGATAGGATAGCCAGTATAGAACAGTGGAAAAAAAATCTCCAAAGTCATTGAGAAACTAAGAGCAAACATAATTTCTGAATTTGTTGTGGTATGAGTGTTGTGTGAGAGGGAGAGCACAAAGTTTGTGACGACGGAGAAGAAACAGGGGATGTGCTATGAGACAGAAGAGTGTTGATCATGTGTTCAGCTGAGAAGAGTGAAAAATGAGCGATTGTGAAATACTCGTGTAGTCGATGATTCAGCAAGGGACCTAGAGCAGGAGGAAGTGATGTAACTCTATGAATTGGTATATTCCTTATTTGTAAAGGTCCTCTATTTTCAATTTGAAAATTGTATGAAATAGTAGAATAGTGGCAACATTAGGTGGTGGCCTTCATTTAAAGAGGTTGGTTCCTCTTGGAAAGTTGGTGCTTGCTATATTAATGTGGTTGGTGCCTCCAATGAGTGGGTGCTCATAAACAAGAATAATAAGTTGGTAAAGGAACAACTACAGTGTTATTAAGAAGAAATGTATAAATCACATAATGAGGAGTTTGTTTATCAAAAATAAAAAGTTGAAGAGGTTATTAATAGCAAGAATAGTTTGGTTCTTATTCTAGAAGAAAATCAAGCATGTGAGAAACTAGAAGAAGAGAACAAGTAGTTAATATAGGAGTTTCTCAAGTCAAGAAATGAAAAAATCTCAAGAACATGAAGGGACAAGATTATTTCCTCGAAAATTGAGCTAGAAGAAGCAAAGCGAATGGAAGAAGTACATGAAGGTCTAATCCATGGATGGGAAGATAATTGTCAAAGTCTTCAGGCATATATTGTCTCTCTAAGAGTGCATCTAGAGGGAAGGAAGACTCAAAATGGTCTAAATGAGAAGTTCGTTGAGGGCACAAGAAAAATAGATCATATTCTAAACAACCAAAGGCCCTTAAGGATCAAAACAGGTCTAGGATACTCAGAAGAACGACATTATTCCAAGAGGAAGATGAACTTTAGGTCTGCAAGATTCAAAAATTCACATGCTTATGAAAAGAAGCATTGAGATAAGGTCAGTGAAAATAAAAATGTAGAAGGCCAAAGAGGAGATCATCAATGGAGAATGAATTCATGAAATTAGCATTCAAGGTACTCTCATGCACAAACAGGTAAGATTTTCAATAATAGGCATGCCTATCTCTTCTATTGTCATTAGCATAAGTGTCATATCTTTTGACACAAAGTTGTTGATTTTAGAATGATCAAAGTTGAAAGAGATGAAAAGTATAGATATAATAAATATCAAAATTTCAAATCTCCGAGCTATTCTCTTAGAAATTGGAATTTCTTCTCTCCCCTGTTAAGCGAAGTGGAAGGCTCCAAATGTAATAATTTTTGGCACAAATATAGTGAGTTTAGATGCAAGAATGAATACCTGTCTAGGCCACAAAATTTGAGATAGACGGCTAAAAAGATGAGAAGAGAATGTAGTGTGGACTTGCCCTATTGGCACATAATCAAGAAAAAAATGGGATGTGGATAGTGGTTTTTCCAAAAATATGACTAGGGACAAAAACAAATTTGTGTCGCTAAAGGAAAAGGATAGAGGGAACAATGTCACGTTTGGAAACAATGTTCCAACAAGAATCAAAGGTAAAGGTGTAGTTATTCTTGATCTAAAGACAGAAGCACAAAAAGTGCTATATGTAGGAGGTCTCAAGAACAATATGCTTTAGTTAGTCACGTGTGTGACAATGGATATGACGTGATATTTTGATCAAAATACTATGAAATCTACAACATGAAGAACATAAAACTAGTGGGAAGGGAAACCAAAACCCACAATAATGTATATGTGTTTTATGACTCCAGAGTAAACTTCTATTTAAGAAAAAAAAATGGACCACGATTGTGACACAAGAGGTTAGGAAATATTAATTTTGACAGTTTGGTAAATGTTAGCAAGATGGGAGCTATGAAAGGACTTCCAATATTTTCAAAGCTTGATAACTGCATCTGTAAATCATTTTATTTTGGTAAACAAAATAGCACCCATTTCAAGACAAAATAGTTGTCCTCATCGAGACCTCTGGAGCTCATTCGCACAGGCATATGTGGCCCAACTCAAATAAAGACCTTAAATGTAGAAAAGTAATTCATGATTCTCATTGTTAATTTCACCAGATCCACTTGGATTATGCTTCTAAAATAAAAAATGGAAGCATTCAATCATTTCAAGAAGTTTAAGGATCAAGTAGAAAATGAGAAAGACTTAAAGATAAAATGCTTAAGATCAGATAGAGGAGGAGAGTTTGAGGAATTCTGTGATGAGCATGGGATCGTAAGGCAATACTCTGTTGTTAGAATTCCACAAAAAAATGGAGTGGTGGAGAGGAAGAATAGGACAGTGCATGGAAATGGCCATAGAAACATTGGACGAAGCAAGTATGTTGCACATCTTCTCGGGAGAAGCAGCACAAGCAGTAGTATATATATCCAACAGAACACAACTCAGGCTTGATGGTAATAAAACTCCCTATGAGTTATGGAAGGGAACACCAGCACCAGTTAAACATATGAAGATGTTTGGAAGTAAGTTCTTCATGAAAAAAAATCATAGTAATATTTGAAAGTTTGATTCTCGTGTTGATGAGGGAATATTACTTGGATACTTTATTCGAATACAAGTATTTAAATAATATAACAAGTGGAAAAAGAAGATCGAGGATTTCATTGATGTAAGAGTGGATGAGATGGGTGCAGAACTTGAATCCTATAGAAAAAATATAAAATATGAGGTTGAAGTGAATTCAGATATGTGGGATTCAGATCAATAAGAAACAATATCATATTGTGAACATGAGAAGTGAAAGAAAACCTTGAGGCTAAAGACATCCTCTAGGTATGTACAGAAAGATCATCCCAAAATTCAAATATCGGGAGACCAAATACATGGTGTTCAAACACGGAGGAAATTTATTGGAAGTCCAATATATGCAAATATGGCTCTACTATCACATATTAAACCCAAGAATCTCAATCAAGCTTGTGAGGAAAAATTATAGGTGAAAGAAATGAATGAGGAACGTGAACAAAATGAAAAGAATGATACTTGGGAGCTAGTTCCAAGACCTAGAGAGAAAAATGTCATTAGAACCAAATGGGATTTCAAAAATAGGATTAATGAACAAGGTCAAGTAATCAAGAACTAATCTTGTTTAGCTTGCAAAGGATATGCTCAGATAGAGGGAATAGATTTTGATGAAACCTTTGCACCAATTGATGGACTAGAAGAAATCATGTTTTTTGTATTCTTTAACGGTCACAAGAACATCAAAGTATATCAGATGGATATGAAGTCTATATTACTCAATGGAAATCTCGAGGTAGATCTTTACATTGAGCACCCAGAAGGTTTTGTTCTCACCATAGAGAAAGGGTTTGTGTGCAAACTGAAAAAGGCTCTATATGGACTCATAAAAGCTCCAATATCTTGGTACGATAGGCAAGATAAATACCTTTAGCAGCAAGGTTTTAGACAAGGCATTGTTGATAGTAATTTATACATAAGGGCTAAAGGTGACCATCTACTGATTATAGTGGTGTATGTGGATGACATAATATTTAGTAGCAACATGGAACATCTGCGACATAAATTTATAGAATGTATGCAAACAAAGTTTGAAATGTCCATGATTGGAGAGTCATCTTTCTTCTTGGTACTACAAATATTTGAATCTTAGAAAGGAGTGTTTATCTCCCAATCCAAATATCTCTGAGAAACTCTGAAATTTTTTTGGTTGGAAGACATCAAACCTTTAAGCACACCCATGGTTACATGCTGCAAGATGTCTAAAGAAGATGAGACACCCCTAGTAAATAAAAAAAATACAGATCCATTATAGGAAGCATGTTTTGTCTTACATCATCAAGGCTAGATATCATGCTGGTCATGTGTCTTGTTGCTAGATTTTAGGCTTGTCCACATGAAAGTCATGTTGTTGTTGTCAAAAGGATTTTCAAATACCTTCAAGGGAAAACACAGTATGGAATGTGGTATGTTAAAAGAAAAGAATTCAATTTCAAGGCATATACTGGTGAAAATTGGGCTGGAATGATTGATGATAGGGAAAGTACTTCTGGTGCAACCTTCTTCCTGGGAAAATGCTTGGTGTCTTTGGCCAACAAGAAACAGACCTCAATTTCTTTTTCGACCGATGAAGCAGATATATTGGTGCTGCTACCTGTTTCACACAGATTCTATGGACGAATTAGACCTTAAAATATATTCATGTAGAGCTAACTGATCCCATTCCGATAATGTGTGACAAAACAAGTGGCATTAGAATCTCCAAACCTAAAACCTTCTAAGAACAAAGATAAATCATAAAGAGAGAGCCCTCTCTGGATGCAGATTGGTTAGATTCTGCATCTGAAGGTTGGTTTGTGGTTACCTCGGGTATACTTTCCTCTTACACAACTTCTAGGAAAACCTGAGTGATAACACAAAGATCCAGTCATGTAGTCAGAAACTAAGCATATTCCTATCAAGTTTTGTTTCTTGAGGAAGAAAGTTGCAGTCAATACCATAAAACTTGAATATGTGGCCACTAAAGAGTAATTGGAAGATATATTTACCAATCCATTGGCAAGAGAACCATTCGAATATCTCAGGTTACATAGAGGAGTTGTGATCCCTCGCTCCAAATAACTTCATTTTGGTAAGTGGTGGTAGATACTAAACATGTGGGGCTCATGGGAGATTAGAATTTAATGGTTTAAGGGGAGTATTTAGGAAGTACTCATTTCTATTTATGAAAAGGGGGGAGAATATTGGAGAAGTCCATGCCTAGCTTGAAGGGGATCTTATGGCATTGCCATCAATGAAAAATGAGGAGATTGTTAGAAAATGGGTGGTTGTATTAGTGTTGTAATTTATGTCAACAAGATTCAATGGTGATCCATTGATATATGTAGGCTTCTGGTAGTGAATCATCATAGTACCAGGCTTATTGAAAAGCCATTAAATGATGACTATGATGGTTCGAATGTCAACACAAGTAGAAGGGTTGAGAAGGAGAGTGTGGCATGAAGCTTTGAGCCACCCTCAGAGATATCAAATGTGCTCAAAGTCCACATCGCTCCCTACCCATTGGAAATTTCTCTAGAAGATAATTCCAACGAGATGTGGAAGTTCAAAAATGGATTCCTGGATCAAAATATATGGCCTGCTAAAGTTGAGGGACTTGAAGCCTCGAGAAGGATGAAATATTAGAGGTCAGAGCATTGGGACCTCGAGATGTCATGTATTAGAGGTCCAAGATATCAGAACATCGAAGGTCCATGATATCATAGCATTGGAAGCTGGACGATATTGGAGCATTAGAAGTTGAAGGATATCAGAGCAACAGTTATCATTGTATTGGATGTCAACAGATTTCATAGGCATGGAGTTTTAGAACATCAAGCGTCAGGCGTATTGACACTTCATGACAGCGCTTCTCTAATATGATTTGATATCTAGCATATCGATAAGAGGTAAATCACTGATAAATTCCAAAGAAGAATTAACAAAGGAACCAGTTTCAAGACCAAGGTATGGTGGGTCTTCCTCTCTCTCCTCTATTAGGACACATGGCATCATAATATTGGCTCTGAAAACCTAAAGTGGTAAATGATGTCATCATTATGTGGTGGTACGACAGGACACATGGGAGAGAAATTTAAGGTTTTTGGGTGGCCTAATGGGCCAATTCTAGGTGACACATGGAATCACTATGGAGGTGCCACATGAAGTGATGATGTGACCATGACGTCATATCAGAGATCATCATATTAGAAGATAAATAATTTCGCAACCTCTTCGTAGATTCTCATGAGGAAAGTTCCAATTGAGGGGCTCTAATGTAATGCTAGTACATGGTAATATCTGAGTTCGGAGAACCAAAGGCACAGTTAAAATACAAAGGGGGATTATTCCCTGGGAGGAGATTGAAGGCCTTAGGACCTAAGATATAAAGCCCCTGATCACAGGTCATGGTCCTATAGAAAAACAATGCTAAAATAACTGAAGACTAAAGGAATAAAGGAACTTTGGGAGTGAAACATCACAATTTTTGATGTTTGAAAGTTGTGATATCGAATACTCTGATGGTGTAAATCTCTGGAAAGAAGACTCTAATGTTATAACACAGAGGTGTATTCAAGGACAGATGAGCTGTAAAAGAATTAAAGGAGTGCATAATAGATTTGGTTCATAAAATTAATGAAGACAATTGAGAACATTTGGTCAAGAAAGCAAGGACCATGCTTGCACACGCTGATTTGAGAAAAGTTTATTTTGAGCTCTGGAGTATGCTACCTCTAATATTTTCATGCACTCCTCAGGGAATTTAATAGAGTGCAGAGAAGCCATGTTGAAGTACAATATGGGCCTCAGAAAACATGAATGATCATGGTGAGCCTAATTGGAGTATGCAGGTGGAATAAGAATTTATTTCTTCATTCGAGGAAGTACTGTGGTTCGCATTCCTATAATTATGTCTTTGACAGAATTGATTGAGTAGACACAATGGAAGAAATCTGTGTCATGAAAATAAACACTTTATTTTTCTGCGTGTGAATGACTAAGATAGGACAGGTAGTATGAAACAGTGGAACAAAACTCTCGGAAGTGATTGACAAACTAAGAGAAAACATAATTGTTGAATTTCTTGTGGTGTTAGTGGTGTGTGAGAGGGAGAGCACAAAGGTTGTGTTGAGGGAGAAGCAATAGGGGATCTGTTGTGAGACAGAAGAGTGTTGATCATGTGTTGAGATTAGTAGAGTATAGAAGGAGCAATTGTGCAATACTAGTGGATTCGATGATTCAACAAGGGACCTACAGTAGGAGGAAGTGATGTAATTATGTGAATTGGTATTTTCCTTATTTGTAAACATTTTTTTTTTCAGTTTGAAAATTGTATGAAATAGTATAATAGTAGAAATATTAGGTGGTGGTCTGCATTTAAATAGGTTGCTGCCTCTTAGCATGTTGGTGCTTGCTATATTAATTTGGTTGGTGTCTCCAATTAGTGGATGCTCACAAGCAAACTTATGTAATTAAGTTGGTTCCTAATTTAAATCTTAAAACAACAAAAAATTGGTGGTTTTTACCCTTTGGGGTTCCACGTGAAAATACTTGGGTATATGTGTATATGTGTTGATCTTAAGAACTATTGTTGAACATATGAATTCTTACGGCTTATTGCTCATATATTTGTGAATGAATTCTCTCATTAAATAACTAAGAATAAAGGGAATAATAAGAACATTTTCAAAAATGGAAAATTGAAAATAATCAGACTATTACTAATTCACCCCCCTCCCCCCTCACTAATTCCTTATGCCAACACTTTATTTTGTTGGAAAACAAAACATTCTGCGACAAAATTCTGAATATCATATTTAAGGTCATCCCAAAAAAAAATCCTTCTTGACCTTATGGTAAGTTTCTAAAAATCCTAAGTTCCCTCTTAAGGGGGAGGTTTGCAATTCCAAAGGAATATTTTGTTTTAGTTGGGAATTCTTACATAGATATAAGTGATCTTTGTACTATAATGAATCATTTTTCCATATAAATCTATCATATGTACTGAGATCTTGCTCCAAATTTTGAATGAGTCTCCACACCTCTTCATCATTATTCCATTAATCCTTTGATTTAGTTATCTAATCATGTAGGATAATATAAATGGAATAGATAAATGATTCCACATCCTCATCTTTTCTTGAGAGCGTCTACAACAACATTTTTCTTCCATTTTTTGTATATGATTTGAAATTCATAACCCAACATCTTTGTGACCTATTTTTGTTGCTCTTTTGAAGATAATATTTGTTCTAAAAGGTATTTAAGACTATCATGAACTAATTCTACCTTAAAATGTCTTCCCATTAGCTCAGGTCTCCATTGCTTTGGTGCAAGTATATTTCCAACATTTCCTTGTCAATAATTTGTTTCTGTAAATAATTTCCCTTGACTAGATGACTTTTAAAAGAAATGGATCTTCCTTCTTTCATTAAAACAACTCCAATTACATTTCCTGAGGCATCACATTCCACAATAAAAATATTCTTCAAGACTCATGTAGCTAAGACCAGTGCTTCGAACATTACCTATTTAAGATTTTCAAGGCATTAGTTGCTTCTGGAGTCCAAGAAAATGCATCTTCCTTCAATAATTTTGTTATAGGAGCTACTATTCTCCCATAATTATTTACAAACTTGCGATAATACCCTGTCAACCCGAGAAATCCTCAAAGATGCTTTAGGTTTGTGAGGATTTCAATTCCTTAATGGATTTAATTTCATTATGGTCTACATTAACACCCTTAAAAGATACAATATGACACAAATATTCCACCTCATATACTCCAAAGAAATATTTGGTGGTTTTTTCATATAATTGTTTCTCCTCTAATATTTTGAGCACCCTGTCAACATTTTTAACATGATCCTTCCAACACTTATTGTAGATTAGTATATCATAAAAAAAATACTAACACAAATTTTATAAGGAATGGTTTCAAAATGGAATTCATAAAACCTTAAAATGTGGAAGGTGCATTAGTAAGGACAAAATTCATGACCAAACATTCATAATGAACTCCATGAGTTCTGAATGTTTTTTTTTCAGAATTTCTTTAGTGTTCATTCTAATTTCATGGTATCTTGCATGAAGATCCAACTTGGTCATGTAAATTTCTCCATGTAATTCATCCAAAAATTCATCAATGAAAGGAATGGGAAATTTATTTAATCCAGACACGTATACCATGATCCATACTTCTTATGCACCAATACTAATCAAGCAGAGAAATAACTTTGAGTACATTGAATTATACCGACCTGTAGCATTTCTGCAACCATATGTTCAATTTCACTCTATTGGGCATAGGGATATATGTAACACATGATGTTGGCAGGAACACTTCTTGGAATCAAGTGAATAGCATGACCATAATCATGAATATGTGGGATGAATTTTTGAGTCTTAAATACATTGGAATGTTTTTCAAGGACTTTTGGAGATTTGGAGAAATAGATGATTTTAATGTTTGAACATCTAGTGGGAAACATTGTGAAATTACACCTCGTTGTTCATTATTCAAAAAAATTTTCATGCCATTATAGCTTATTATCTTCCCTGGTTTCCCTATGACACCCCTTAATTCAATTTCCTTACCTTCCCCCAAAAAAAAAATAAGAGTTCTTGAAAATTAAAGTTATTGTCCCCAAATATTGTAACCATTAAACTCCTAGCACAACACCAACACCACCCATTGGAATGGAAAGAATTGTACGATTAAATACATATTCCCCCATTGTTAGATTCATATATGGAAATTTCCATAGAAATATATAGTTCCTCCATTTGCAACCATCACATGAAACTCTAGTTTTGGACATAGAAAGTAGTTTAATTCCTTGGCTATCTTACAATGAATAAAACTATTGGTACTACCCAAATCAATCAATATTATTACCTTTTTCTTATTGATATATCCTTATAACTTGAGAGTTTGAGGAATGGTAGTTCCCACCAATGCATTGCAAGATATGTCTGGATTTATTTCTTATTTCTCTGTGTTTGGTTCCTAGTGCATATCCTATTCTTTTAATGTTTCTTGTTCCTTTTATTCTTCCTCTTCACAATCTATGTAAATAATTTATTCTCAGAAAAATTATGACCTTTAATTTATTTTCTATCACAACAGTAAAACATCCATTTTTCTATTTTTTCCTCCAATTATTTTGGTGTCAACTTTGTATGTTGTGGAAGGCTAGGAGCAGAAACACTTCCATATTTAGAGTTGTGAGTGATATAATTCCTTGTTGCCATGATTTTACTTTCAAATTTTCTTACCACATTGAATTCCTTCTCCAATGAATCAGCTTCCCAAAGGTGTACCTCATGTTGGATGTTATATTTCAAAGTCATTATGAAGACATCAATCCTATGCTTCTTTGGAATATCAGTTACCTTGATATTCAATTTTTGGAAGTCCTCAATGTGTTTCACCATTGAGCCTTTTTGTTTGAGATTTATCAATTGGCTAAATAAGGTGTTTTTCATTTTATCCTCATAATGTGTTATAATTTTCTCTATAAAGATTGACCAAGTTAAAATTAGTTTATTAGAACAAAGTTGTTGATACCATATAAACTGGTTTGATTCTAAATATAAATATGCAATGCATACCTTTTGTATGCTTTTCACATCATGTAGTTCAAAATATTGCTCCATCTATAGTATCCATGTTATCATATCCTTTCCATAAATTTATTCATATCAATCTTTTGAATGTGGTTTGTCTTAAATCCAAACTTAGAGTCTCTAAAATTATGACTAATATTCCTTTGTTTATCATCATGATTTTCAAGGAATATGTTTTTTCCATTAGGAATAATTTCTTGTAGAAACTTTTTCAAACCTTCCATGTCTTCTTTTAAACCATTCTTCAAACCATCCATCTTAGCTTCCATGTATTATTTTAATATATCCTCCAAACCTTCCATGTTTTCTTTTAATTCATTCTTCAAACCATCTATCTTAGCTTCCATTTTGTTTTTGGTTACTATTTTCAAGAGAGATATTAGTTGCACTTGGTAGCGTAATTTTGATGTATTATGTCGTGTTTATTTCTCTTTTTCATGTGTTATAGTATAGATTTTTGGTTTTTTACTGGGATTATCCATTTATTTTTATCGAGGAATATTGTAACCAAAAAATGATATCTATGTTTCACTATTCCATTTGAATTACTTTAGACTAATTTTTCAAACAATACTTATGCGAATTTTTAAAAAATACACACCTTTTAATTCTTACTTTTTGAGCTTGATATTGAAACTATTGTATCTCTGAAAATTTGCCCTCCCAAGGTCTAAAATTTTGTCCTGTGGTATTACTCTCCATTTTATTTCCAACAACACAAATCATAATGAAATATAAAGTTATACCAAATCTTCTAGGATGACCTGATTATGGAGTAGTTCACTAGAGTGAAATTGTACGAGATTCCACGTGTCATTGTTTCAACCTTTGTCCCTAAAACTGATGCACTAAAAATTAAAGTCAGTGCACTTTCAATTACTATTTACGAAATTAAAATCTGATGTTTGAAAATAAATTTATGACTATTTTCACTAAGTCACCTGTTTAAGACTGAATTATAGAACATACAAAAACCCTAACTTCCTCGGAGCATATATTAGAAGACACAGTGAATGAAGATCTAAAATTTATACATGAAGTTCAAAAGGAGTTTCGCTCCATGTGATCGAAATTTCTTCTGAATATTCTTATAAAAAAGTTATAGTGAAAATTCCAAGATGAATTGTTTGAAGCAATGAAACCCTAAAATCCAAAGCTCTAGTAGCAAGTGTTATGAAACCAGATCACAAAAAGAAACAAAAGATAGATAAACGACTTGAAAATTAGTATCTTTGATGGGGTGAAATCCTTTATATAACATAAATTAACAATTTTTGGATGATACAAATGGTAATACCTCCTTGGTATATATAGGAGTCTAAGGAGTCATAATATAATTGGAGCCTACATAACAATAATAGTGTAAGGGAACAACAATAACAATAGTGGGATTATATGGGGCACAACACTAAAAATGTGGGGGATACATGGACAAAAAAATAAAAATAGGGGGATACAATAAGAATAAAAATAAGGGGGCTACACTAATATTATAGGGACCTAACATTTAGGGCTATATTGTGAATTGTTTCTAGGGGGTATGTAACATACCAAACTAAGTAGTAGAAATGAATTTTGTAAGCTCAAGAATTTATGTTTGGATAAGGGAAATGAATACACACTACCCACTATCACTTGAGTGAAAAATTTTCAAAATCTAACCCCGATTGAAAATTTTCATTGATAGTTGTTGATCGAAACCCTAGATTTCAAGATCCTCAAATAAATCAATTTTTGACTTATGGAGTCATTGTGGGGGGGTGGGTTGTCCCTAGTAACAGCTTGGTTCCAAGAGTCCAATGGAACCATTTTTTTCCCATACTAGTCCTAGTTTTAATTTTATGGCTACTTGCAACTCACTTCCAAGAGACGCTGAGGGACATACTATTACTTTTCTTCACGGGGTATAAAAACCAAACAATGTAGTAGAAACAAGTTTCGTAAGCTCAAGAACTTGTGTTTAACTAAGGCCCACGTGAGAACACTACACATTTTTTCTATAGAAATAATTTTTTGTAATCCAACCCTTTGCAAAAAAAATTCATTTATTTTTCTTGCAAAAAACTCAATTTTTAACCTATAGAGTCCTAGTTGGGGGGTGTCTCTCATGTAATATAGTGCCATGAGTCTAATGGAACTAAAAATTATCGCATATAAGTCCCAATTTATATTTTATGGATATTTTCAACTCACTTACAAGATAAAATTAGGGACACATTGTGAATTTTGTGCTTAATGTTGGAAAACTCATTATACAATTTGAAAGTCCTAGTTTTGTGGAACTTGAAAAACCTAGTAATGTGGAATATAGAAACACCAACGTAGTGAGTTTAAATTTGATTTTTAACTATAAAACGTAATTAAACACACCACATTTACCTTGAAGTGGAATTTGAAAATCCTATTTTTGTGATATTTGAAAACCTTTCTTTTGTTGAATTTTAAAACCCTAGAAATGTAGTTTTTTTATGGAATGGAATTATTGTTTTGACTATTGTGATTAATTTATACCAAAAACACAATAATAAATTCCCATAAGTGACACACATAAGTGACATAATTACTGATAATAAATTTACATAAGTGATGCTCTTCAAAGTGAGACGAATAGTCTACATGAAATAAGATACCTACCATAAGTGACATAGTTAAGCATCAATGCACTGAAGTAATGCATAGAAACCATGATACACCATATTAGGTTTCACATATTAGTGATTCACATAAGGATTGGGACATGACCACAAAACATATCCATTGATGCACATAAGGGACGAACAATAAGTGACACATAATTAATGTTCTCACATCAAACACATAATTGACACACCATAAGAAACACACATGTTATAAATTGACCATTGTTCATAGTGGATGGAATATAGTCAAGAATTATATATCTAAGGATATTTTTCCTCCTATTAACGAATCCATAATGAAAACAAGAGGTTTTTTTCTCTATTTTTGAAAAATATATATTATATACATAACTATGGGAAGGTGGAGAGAACCGAATTCAAAATGCAAGAGTTTCGCACAAAAAATTCCAATATAGAGAGTTTCTAGAATTGGAAAACCATAGTGATTTGGAATTTCATTCTAAGAGATCAAAATAAGATTTCTCTTAATACACATTCCTTGGAATTATATATTCAATCATTATATTTAATATTTTTATGAAATAATGAAACATTATAAGGATGTAATTATTATTTAGACCATTGTGACTAATTTACACCTAACACACCATAGGATATGCCCTCAAGAGACACATATAAGTGTCATGATTAAGTGATTCCCTATAATAAATATCCATAAGTGATACTATTCAAAGTAACACACATAGTCAATTCCACAAGATATCTACCATAGGTGACATAGTTAAGCATTAATGCACAAAATCCATGATAAAACATATTAGGTGTCACAAATAAGTTATGTATATATGAAATGAACCATGACCATAACCACATATCCATTGATGCACATAGTTGATCTAAATTAAGTGAAATAATTAATGTTATTACATAACACATATAACTGACACCCCATAACAAACACACATGTTCTAAATTTACCATTGTACGTAATGGCTACAATATTTTTCAAGAATATATGTAAGGAGATTTTTCTTTCTATCAACCAATCCCTAATGTTGATAATGGGTTGATGTAATTTCAAAACTATAGTTTGTGTGTGGAAACTACAACATAGCGAGTTTTTGGAATTTGAAAACCCTAGCAATGTGGATCTTGAAAACCCTAGTTTTTGTGGAATTTTTTCCTAAGAGGTCAACATAAGATTTATCTCAATTAAAATTCCTCAGGATGTTATATTTTATCATTATATATGAATTTTATGAATTTATGGAACGTTATAAGGATGGAAGTGTTGTTTATACCATTGTGAATAATTTATACGAAGCATACCATAATATATTCCCATAAGTGACACACATAGGTGGCATTGTTAAGTGACACCCAATAAGAAATGTACATGACTGACACTCTTCAAAGTTAGACACATAGTAAACATGCCACGAGATACCTACCATAAGTGATGTAGTTAAGCATTATTGCACTAAATTAATGCAAAAAATCCATGAAACACCATATTATGTGTCATATATTAATGATGAACATATGCAATGAACCATGACCTTGAACACATATGCGTTGATTCACATAAGGGATGCACCATAAGTGACACATATAATTGGAACACCATGAGAAACACACATGTTCTAAACTGACCATTATACATAGTGACCTCAATATATTCAAAAATATATGTAAGGATATTTACACTTTTATTAACCAATAGCAAATGGTTACACGAGGCTAATAGAATTTGAAAACCCTAGTTTTTTGCAATTTTAGAACCCTAGTTTTGTGTTGGGAACTGAGTTTTTACATCTGGGATGTTTGCGAGTTGGAATAAATTCTTTGGTACATCCAGGGGTGGAGGCATATGTGTTAGCAACTATTAGAGATCTAACACATAATAAGTACACTGATTCATTAATTGGCGGGATAGTAGCTCCACTATCCAATGGGCCAGTCTGGTTTGACTGTTACCCTAATTTCTCAGTGTCTGTTTTTGATGAAACATTGGCCGATATTCTTCAATTGCAAATCCGCACAATGGGATTTGATATGAACAAGAAGAGAAGGAATATCGCGATTCAGTTTCGTGGCTGTTTCCACCACACATCCACCATGTTTCCTGCAGTACTCCATGCCCCTAGCAAAGATTCTAAAACCAGTGTCGTAGTTCTCACTGATGCTAAAAATCAGAAGATTGAGCATCAGGCAATTAAATGGGAAGATCTGCAATTTCCCAGACACTGGACAATCCCAAATCCTAAGCCTCTGCAAGTCCAGAAAATCACCTCCGCAAACATAGTTGAAGATCAATCCTCTGCGACCTTGTCTTTTCCCAGAAGGTCTACAATAGATCGCAGAAGAATTGAAGCTGAGTGTAAAAATTCTGCTCGATATATAACACCCTATTGTACAGACACGGGTTGTAGTTCAGTTATTTCAAGTTGTAGTCATATTTCTCTTTTTGAGTTTGCACAGATAGTTAATTTCCAGCCAGTTAAAGTTGAGTGTCCACAATGTAAGCAGTCTGTAAATCTGCAAAGTCTTGCCTATGCTTCTCTACATTCTAACCATAATCCCAGAACAGGTCAAACTCCTCTCATTACTTCAGTTAATCCATGTCCGAACCCCAAATGTTCTGACATACCCTTTCCCCATGAGGATGACCATCCACATGTTCTGATGATGCACTTGGTACCACATCTGGAAGATGAAGATCCGAGACTCACTCAGATCTTTATGAATCAAAGACCCCCAGGTACTCCCAGATATGGTTTGGGTTATGTTGAACAAGCTAATAAGCTTATTCCAGAATGCAGATTCAGAGATCTGCCTCCAGGAGTTAAAAGGCCATCTATCCCAGAGATTCAGAAGTTTTATACCTTGATGGATGGATGTTTTAAATCAGAGATCCCAGCACAATGGATGAAGCAAATGGTAAATTGGGATCTGTTCACACATCCAGAAGCTGAAGGATTTGCAGCTGCCTTCCCTAAAGAAGAAAAATTGAAAATGTCAGCTGAATGGAAAGAGTATATGGAAGAAAATGGTGTGTGGATTTCTTTCTACTCTTGGAAGAAACAAATGGAAAATGATGTAGTTTTGATGGCTGATACTACATCCTCCTCTCATTCTTGGACTGCACAAGATGGCAGTAAAATTGAAACCTCCACTACCTACCCTCCTTTCAGAAGCATTGTGTTAGGAGAAGGATCAAATTCTGCACATGCTAGCCCTCTGGTCCAGCATGATAGTTCTTTAATGGGTAGTGAGGGAAGAGTACAGAAGGTGAGTGAGCAGTTAAATTGGACTAACACTACCCTCACAGGTCTAGAAAAGAATGTCGCCAAAACTGCCTTAGTCAAAGATCAAATAGATTCTGTCCAAGTTTCTGTAAATGATGTTCATAGAGTTTTAAATTCTGTACAGTGTGATTTGCAAGTAGTTAGAGGTATTACAGAACATTCTTCTGTTAGATTTCAAGAAGTTGAAGAGTGTGTCATAGACCAGTCTATGGCCACACGGCAGTCTGTATATAAGTTGTCTGAGAAGTTTGAAAGTTTAAATGTTAAGAAACCCAGCAAACCTATTCCCATGTCCTTTATTGCTGGTAAAGCCAAAGGTGTTGTGCCTCATGAGATCCCAAGACTAGAGTCACGTCCTCCTGTCTCTAGATTTCCTCATCTCTTGCCCAGAGAAGTTCCACAGTTACCTGTGTCAGAGTCTAAGCCTGAGTCAGTTGAAGAAAAATCTGAAAAGATCACAATAGATGAAGTGTTGAAAGACTCAGAGTCAAAAGATCACGTCTTCCCCATATATGAGCCTTTGGAACCTCAGTTCACTCGGCATACAGCCCCTGACCTTTATGCTGCAGGTAAGATTCCCCAGAGGGAAACCTTTCATGATGGGAGTCATAAGGAGTGGAATGTAGATAATATGTCCGCAGCACAGATCCGACAAATTCTGGATCAAATGATTATTGAATATAAGTTGATGTGTGCAGATGGGAAGACAGAAATTGAAGCTTGCAAAACAATTATGCAGTGTTTCACTGGCACACTTGCCTGATGGTGGGAACTGGAATCTTCTCCAGCATTGATTGAAAGAATGGAGAAAGAAGTTGTAAAATATGAACAGGGTGACATCATGTTTAACCCTGATGGCACATCACAGTGTAATATGATTGGTGCTCTTACAGCACTAATTCAAGAACATTTTTGTGGTTTAGAATATGTTGCAGCTGATAAGCATGAAATGATTTTGATGAATTTGAAATGCAACAATATAAATAAATATGAAGATTTCCACAGGGATTGGATACAAAGAATATTTTGGGTAAAAGACCCCAAACATGTTTTGTGGAAACAAGTCTACCTGGCAGCCTTGCCTTCTAAGCTGGTAGATATTTTGAGATTAGAAGATGCTTTCCCCTTGCCATTAGAAACCTATGTATGGGGAGATATTTATGGCATTGTGACAAAGGTTTTGATTTCTCTGTGCACCAGGTCCAAGATGCAAAAGTATATTGATAAACTCAATCGACTTCCTGGCACAAAATCATTTTGTAGCAAGTATGGTATCACAGTTGATGATCCTCTTGTGCATAGAAGAAAACACAAAAGACAGGAGAAGAAGGCTTACAAAAGAAGTAAGTCTACTTACAGAATGAGCTCTGCAAAAAGAAGAGAGATTCGCAGACCCCGAGCTCAGAGATCTAGAGCACCAAAACGGCAATCAAGATGGAGGCCGAACACGCATTATTACCAGCCTCATGATATCCGACCCAAAGATGCAAAATTGGCCCGAATAAAAGAAGTTGAGTGCTGGCTTTGTGGTGCCAAGGGACATACATCAAATATGTGTCCTACAGCTCTAGAATCTAAGCGAGGACTCGGCAAAAAGACTGCTCATTTTGCCAAACATAAGGCTTCTTCCTCCCATTCTACTACTGTCAAACAGGACCCTGATGCTTGTTCCTATTGTAAGTCCACTTCACATCGCATCTCTGAATGTCCTGCCTATCAAAATCGTCGACTGTCTATCCAACAGCATGCCATTGCCTCTTCTGCATCTTCCTCCTCTTCTGATGACTACTCATCTTCTTCTTCAGATGAACAAGTCAACATGCATTGTTATTGCACAGATCCAGAAGCCTGTAAATGTGAGTCTTCTTCTGAGTCTGATTCTGATTCATACTCCTCAGCCATAGAAGATCCTCCACATGTCCTTATGGCCCAGACAGATGATGATCTGAAATTTTTTTCCCAAATCCGTGCCATGGACGAAGGAGACCTGAAAACTGCTCTCCTTGATACCTATCTGAAAAATCTTCCTGGTTCTTCTGGTTCTACATCTTCCTCTCGCTCCTCTAAGAAGCCCAATTTTGTTGAAGCTTCTTATGACCGCAATACTAAACCGTATCTCCAGCAGAATAGCAAAGCTCGTAACCTCACTTTGGGGGAGGTGAATAGGGAGATACATGAGCTCAAAGATGAAGTGCGCAAGATCAAGACTGAGCTTCAAACTCTAAAAGCTCAGCAGAACCAGTCTGCTTCCCCCTCAAATCTAATGTCCACAAAGCAGACAAATTATACGATACACTCTCAGCCCACTACTGAAGTCCAAACCTCTTCTGGAAAATTCGTTTCTTCAGGCTTCAGTGAGATCGGAGACATGCAAGTCTTCGCTGTTCAGTATCAGCAACATCACATCAAGGTAAAACTCTGTGTTGCTAGAAATGTTTATGAGGTTATTGCATTGGAAGATTCTGGCTCAAATCTTAACCTCATATCAAAATATATAATCCCTTCTAGATATTAGACTACTGCTGAAAGAGAAGTAGAGGGATTAGGATCTAAGCAATTAAAGTTTGAAGTATCAAAAGCTGCTGTTTGTTTTGATTCAAGATGCATTAAGCTTTCCCTTGCAGTCTCAGATATTCCTGTAGATTGTATTCTGGGAAATGTGATCCTGGCAGCAGTAGAGCCCCATGGATCTTTTAGATTTCCTGATGGTTCTGCAGGAATCTTCATTACTGTTTCTGGTCAGAGATTTGAAATCCCATATGTCTCCAGAAATAGAATTTCTCCTATGGTGCTTCATGTTAAAGAAAAGAAGCTTCAAGCTGCAGAAAAGAGTCTGGTAGAACTTAAAGATCATAAAGAGACTATCAGAGTTGAAGAACAATTAAGTTCACCAGAGATACAGAAAAAGATTGCTGAGATTCAAAAAGAACTTGAAGAACAATGTTGTTCCGAAGAGCCAAATGCCTTCTGGCATAGAAAGCAGCATAGCATTGAACTGCCCTACAAGGAGGGATACACTGGCAGGCCTTGTAGGTCCAGAGCCATCCCTATGTCTGTTCATGACAGACAACACTGTCAGCAAGAAATAGAGCAGCTTCTACAGAAGAAGCTAATTAGAGAATCCAGTAGCCCATGGAACTGCTATGGATTCTACGTCAATAAAAGAAGTGAACAAGTCAGAGGATTTCCACGTCTAGTGATCAATTATAAGCCTCTGAATAATGTGTTAGCAGATGATACTTATCCAATCCCCCACAAAGGAGATTTGATAAGAAGAATTTCAGGAGCCAAAGTGTTTTCAAAGTTTGATCTGAAGTCTGGTTTCTGGCAAGTTGCCATTGCAGAAGGAGATAGATGGAAGAAAACATTCAGTGTCCCACATGGACATTATGAATGGAATGTTATGCCTTTTGGTTTGAAGCATGCCCCATCAAAATTCCAGAAGGTAATGGATTCTATCTTTAAACCCTATGCAGATTGGTTGCTTGCATATATTGATGATCTGCTGATTTTTTCCAAAAATCTGAGTGACCACTTCAGACATTTGAAGATCTTCATGAAGTTGTTCAAAACAAATGGTCTTGTCCTAAGTAAAAAGAAAATGGAACTCTGTAAAACAAAGATAAAATTTTTAGGACATGAGATTGAGAATGGCCAGATTGCTCTGCAAAATCATGCATTGGAGTTTGCCGATAAGTTCCCTGATGTCATACTTGATAAAACCCAATTGCAGAGGTTTTTAGGATGCCTCAATTACGTGAGCAATTTCTACCCAAACTGTGCCTTTGACAGGTCTCTGCTCAATCAGAGACTCAGGAAAAATCCTAAACCTTGGACTGATAAGCACACCCAGGCAGTCAAAGAAATCAAATCCAAGGTAAGAAACTTGCCAATTTTGAATGTTGCTGATGATGATGCTTATAAAATTGTTGAAACAGATGCCAGCAATATTGGTTGGGGAGGTGTGCTCAAACAGAAGCCAAAGAAGGAAGACCCAAAAGAAAAGGAACAAGTTGTTCTTTTTGCCTCTGGAACCTGGAGCAAAGCCGAAGTGAATTATGCTCCCATTGAGAAAGAGGTAAAAGCAACTTGGTATTGTTTGAGAAATTTTTCTGTTCATTTGGCTAATAAGTATTTTCTGCTTTGGACTGATGCTAAAGCTCTGGAAAAGGTTCTGTCAAAAGAAATTAAGAACCCTGAAGATGCTAAATTTGCAAGATGGCAAGCCCTTTTTGCATATTTTAGTTTGATGTGAACACCTATTAAAGTAGAAGAGAATTGCATTCCAGATTTTTAACTGAAAAACCTAATCAAATATATGAGAATGACAATATTTCAAGAAAATATGAGTGTTTATCATTTTCTCAAAACTAAATCTGAAATCTCAGAAGGAAGGCAGGATATCTTGTGATGATGAACTCCTTTTATTGTATTTTTGGGAAATGGAAATTGTGGATCCTCCGAAACACACAAGTGTTGGATGGAAATTTGCAGAGTCACACAGATCTACAACACTTGGTTCCAGGCAGAAAAGTGTACCCCAAAGGAAGCAGATGGATACATGATAAGATGTATTCACACAGCATGGCTGCCTCTCTTGAAGCTGAGAGATCCCTCTCAGAAGATTTCTGGGATTTGTACGTCATTGGTACTGGTGGCGGTGACAAATCAAAAGAGTTTTATAAGAACTATGTTATAAACAGAGTTAGGAAAATGGGTCCTTATAGATATGGTAATTTCACATCATGGCCTTAAGGCAGTCCTAAACATATACTACGACACTATTTATAATTTTATGGATTATGAAAGATTGTGGTGAGGATCTCATGTGAGATGGACACAGGAAACCCATTACACAAAGTTAAGGTACACCAACCTGGATAAATGAAAGAGAACCATACATTCCATGGTTGTCTAACTGGTGGTGGCATTATGGGCCTAGTCCTTATAGTATGGATCCTGATTGTTTCCAAACTTATCATAGACATTTTTGTGATGATTTTCTTTTAGGACCAGCTGGCGAGTGTTTTCACTATCCAGTAAACATTGTTGGAGAACTTGCCAGCATAGAACACACGATGCTTGACAATCCCATCTTAAAAATGTACATGCAAATGCATCACCACTGGGCCGTCATGACAAAGATCAAGCATCAGATAGTGCTTAACAAGCCCATGATTTTCCGAAGAATCTACACGAAAGCATGGGACGATGAATGGTATCATGTCAGATTTCCAGGTGCCAAAATTCTTGAAGAATGCAGTTAGGCAGTACTAGTGGTCCTCGGGAGCCCCACTCATGAAAGGCTTTCCCTTTGTACATATGATACCTAGTCACGGGTCCATAGTGACGTAGCTTTTCTCTTGGACTTTTCCTACGTCAGAAAAGTATCCAAAGTGTAATTATTTAGTTTTGATTCCTCGTGGGCCTTTGTTAGGTATCCACAGTGTATTTCACATGTCTTGCACTTTAGTTTGTCGGCATGACAGATCTCCGTGCGGATGTCACCTCTCGATTATTTTGAAAGCATTGATCTTGCCAGCTGTAAAATGTCGAACGAACCCTAATTAATGTTTATGCCTCATTCCTGCAAGAAAGTGACCCATTTTGTGGATCATTCGCATTTGGAGTGTTTTGAGTCTTGAGTCCGAGTAGTCTCTCCCTGCTCTGCGTCTGCGCCATCTTGGTGATCTGCTCGCATCACGGAGTTCATTACTCATAAGTCTGAGTAGTTTCTTCTACTTTATACAGTATACCTTTATCTTGTTGTTGCTACTTACCTTCAGATCTTGTTCCAGTCTTTAGGTTAGTGAGGCACCACGGCGTACTTGTTCATGTGACAGGCGAGAACCTAAAGTGGCCACTTCATTAGTGAGTCTGCATATATATGTTTTGTGTCTATAAAACTCTGAGACAGAGTCTGTAACTCGGCCAGGAAGCCTCTGGTATCGATCCTTCATTCGTGAGAGGATTGATCTTCAACTATGTTTGCAGAGGATTGATCTTCAACTATGTTTGCAGAGGATTGATCTTCAACTATGTTTGCAGAGGTGATTTTCTGGACTTGCAGAGGCTTAGGATTCGGGATTGTCCAGTGTCTGGGAAATTGCAGATCTTCCCAGTAAATAATACAACTGAAAATGAATAAAACGAAATCACTAATTTAGTTTAGGAAGAAAAATAAAACTACCTAATAAGTACTACAATAATACGAATTATTTGTTTATGTTAGTCATTTTAATTATCTCACTTCTAAAATATAAACATACAAGTGATAGGGGATTCAAAGGTTTTTATTAATATTCATAATCACTAGCCACCTGATCATGACTGAAAGCCATTTCATATGAAAAATCAAGGTTCATTGTAGTGAGTAGCTCCTTGTGATTGAAAAATCAAGTTTCATTATAGTGACTAACCATTGTGTTTACAACCACTATTGCTGGTTTTATTTCAGCTATTATTCAGTGAAACTTGGGCACCAATTTTTACACTAATTTATGCATTATACAGGTAGGGGGCGGGGGTATTTTAGTTTTGAGAGGATTATTTGGAGGCTTTTTCCACATACATATGTAATGTACCTCTGAATTACATAATTTTTTTTAATGCTCTATAAAAGATAATATTTACTCTTTTGGGTCATGTTCAATAGGCTTCTAATTTTATTTTTCCATACTCTAAAATAAATAATATTTACTCCTTTATGTCATGTTCACAAGGCTCCAAATTGTTCCTATTTCCACTTACTGTGGTACCATGATATTGGTTATTCTTTTATTTATATTTGTTTATGATTTTCTGAGCACGCCATACTTATCTCCTTTTTGGGAGATTTCTTAATGATTGTAGAAAATGGTTACTTTGTACTCACTATGGATTTCTTACCATGAATGGTTTCTCCTAGCTTATATGAAATGCTTAACTATTTCTATTGTAATGTATAATTATTTATATCTTCTTATTATAATATGTTTAGGTTGACCTCATAGGGAAAAATGTTATCATTGGCACACCACTACTAACTCTTGTCTAAATGGTGACCTTGGTTCACATGTATATGCTTATAGATTTGGAAATGTTAGTTTTTTTGTTAAATTATATGATGGTCTTAGTGAATGGTTATACAGGTGTTGGGCCCCAACATCAATCTGACACCATCCCCATGGATTTTTCCCTACTCACCAGCTCACTCAACACACTAAAACTATGTCTGGGCTTCAATGGAAATCCAAGTTGGAAAAGTGGATGGTCTTGGTTTTCCCTTTGTGGATCAACGATGATCCTTGTTCAAGTTTGAATTTGGAAAAAAAAAATTATTTACCATTTCATTGTCATTTCTTTTGGTATTTCAACTCAGTTCAAATATTTTTCTCTAGCAATGTATCACTTCCAACCATTACTCTTTCATCTCTCAACACCTCCTATTTTCTTTTTAATGGATTTAGTTCACAATTGTTTTGCTAGTCTTTCTGACATGAACTAAGGTATAAAATAGAGAATCATAGATGAATTTATATTATTCTATCTTTTTCTCCTAATTTGTTTGCATTATGTTTTAACCATTTGTTTGTGCTCTCTTGTAGGTTCTATATGGAGGGTACTTATTTCATAAATGTTGATACTTCTCTACCCATGTTACTGTAATATTTCCTTGTTTGGTGTTGGTTCTTCTTAATGACTAGAAACTCACCCATCTAGCAACACACCTTGTTCACATGACACTCCTATTATATGGTGGTGATAGATAGAAATAATACAATGGTCATGGCTAACGATTGCTCATTCAACTAGGGTTACTTACTATTCCCATGCTCAGTTGCACTCATTGTTATTTTTTGTCGTCATTAGAGTTTTTCTATGTATAGGCTCTGTTATCACCCTAGTAATTCTTAGGTCGTGGGATTTTGGTTTATAGTTAAAGAAAACCAAGGGTAATCAAGAACCTCTTTTGAAATCTAGGATCTAGCCTTCCTAAATTCCGGAGAGGGATCTCTCCTCAATGTTTAGCTTGATTTTTGTTATAATATTTTAGGCTAGGTATGATTGGACAATTGGTTTGTTTTGAAATTTTGGTGGGAATAAAAGGTACTTCAAGGTAAACCATAGAGGGATCTACCAAACCATTGGGCTATGTAGTCAACTTCTCGGCAAGTAGAGCTAGGAAATAAGGTCAAAAGAGCAAATGTACTAAAGGTAGGGTAGATGACCTTCAAAGGGTTTGGAATAGGCCTTTTGATGAAATGGAAATATATGAACAAAAAGCCAATGAAGAATTATTAAGTTACAAAAATGAAGATGAAAGAAAGGGGTGAAATAGGGACTAAGAGCATTTAAGAATTCTTAAGCCTGATTATCAGCAGAAAACATATCAATGAATAACTAGTAAAAAACAGGGAGCTTTTTAACACTAATCCTATTTAAGCTTTCCTAGTTAATCATTAAAGACAAAAAACATTAAAATGTATGTATGGAACTTTAGAAAGATAAACAGTGAAAATAGGAATATACTTGACTTATCTGATCAGCACAAGAATCCTGAGTTATGATGTTTATTTGAATTAGTTCCAGTCTGCTACTTTACAAATCGACTCACACAAACTCCAATGTATTCAGCAAAAATGTCTATAGTGGTCTTGAAAAATTTTATTCCACACATAATACTTCAAAAAGATAAGTATTTATACAAATTGATTGTTTACAAAATATCATAAGGGATATGAGAATATCTCTAGGCAAAAATAAAGATTATTACATAGAAAGAGAGACAGCTACAGAACAAATTGGCTAGTTTTCCTTTTATCAATAAAAAATAGGACTAATTATCTTAACTTGTTGCTTTGTTGCAGCTGCTGGAAATGCTTGTTGGAATTTTGGAAAAAGATATTTGGAAGATAACTTGGAAGACACTCTTTCCAATTGACATCCTTTAACCTGTGCTCTATCTTTGATACTCTTTACGATGTTTTCTTACTGCTTTAATGTTGTAAAATAAGGAAAAAACTGCAGTAAAAAGGTGTTTTGACTGATACTCTTTGACTCTAATCATTGCCCTGATACACTTTGACTGCAAATATTACCCTTCAGGAAATAGTAATATTCCACTTTTCATGTAAATTTCTGCTTTTTTTGCAAACCTTTATATCAAATCTGTGAATTCTTGCCATTGTTCTGCACTGGAAATTCTCATATTCTTCAATTTCCTGTAGCTCTCATCTGCCTCTGTATACATAGGAAAGTCGGGTTTGAAAATGAAGATGTGTTTAATCTCATTTTGTAGAAAGAACAAGTTCTCAAAATATTCCAAAATAACTTTTCCAGTTGGAGACCCTTGTGGTAAAGGTTTGCTGACCTGCTCTTTAGCATAACCCCTGATTTTCTTATCATAATCGTTATGTGCCATTAACATTTCATTTAAGACATGAATTTTTGGAATGCCTTCTTGTGTTATTATAGTGTATTTGGCCCAAAACCTTGTAATTGACAGGTTCATGTATTTACATATTTCCTCCAAATTATTCATCATATTCCTCTTATTCAGGACTTTCTTGATTTGTAATATGCTTTCAGTCATATCCTGAATTTTTAGCTCTTCAAGCTCTTCTTTGTTTTTGTTGTTAAAAAATGTAATTAGTTTCAAATATTGAGAAGGTTTGTCAGCCATTTCTTCTTTTTTCTTCTGAATTTCTATTTGTGTTGGTTTGAGTAAATCCTTCTGTTCATAAATAATTTGAATTGAAGGACACTGTAGATGTATGCCTTGAATTATGTTGTTCCATAGATAATTCTTGATATATGACACCTGTTCAGTGAGATTAACCTTTTGTTGTAGAATCTTTACCTACTCTTGCAATCTGTTGGCTCTTTGCTCATGTCCCTTGGATGTAATCAATGCATCTCTATTTGATGTTTCAATATTTCGGATGGTGCCTTTCAAGTTTATTATCTCTTTATCCTTTAGGGAAATGTCTTCCATAGCCTTTACTATGTCAACTGTTCCACCTGTTTGATTTACTTGTGACGTAGATGATGAAGTGGCAGAAATATCTTTAGATGTGATCGACATTGCAGTGGCCAATACTCCTTTTGGTGCTAAATGTTCGGCCAATGTAGAGGGAACAGTTGTATTGACAATTGGAATAACTGTGGGAATGGAGACTTCATGTGCTTTTTTCAATATTTCATTTTCCTTCATTATAATTTCTTTCTGATTCTCCATTTCTTTGATCTGAGTTGTCATCTTTAACACTAGCTGCATTAATTCATCTTTCTTTGTTTTATCCTGTATAATTTCTTTAGCCTGTGGGTGCTCACTTTGTGGCAGTTTAAGTTGCTTTCTCAAGGCAGCAATATATTCATTGTTTTTCCTTATCAATGTCTTAGCAACTTTAGTATTGGAGGGATCCAATCTAGCTTCTATCACCAAATATTCTAAGGACTTGATCCTCAAATCCTTAGCATGTAGAGGTGCTTTATCTAATTTCATTTGATTTTTTAAATTAGATACAGTCTTTTGAAGCATGGTAGCACTCATGGTTTTGCTAACTACCTTTGAATACAACATCTCTGAAGCACTTCTATGAAATTGTATCTAGTCAAGTTCATGTATGGTATCAGCATTTACTTCAAACTCTGTTTTCCTGTAATCTGTAGATGACTTTGGGTTTGTAACTACTAGCTGGAGAAAAGACATGATCATTTTATTTGTTGAGTAATCAAAAGATGTCACAAATTTTTATTTATCTCCTGGTTTTTCCTTAAGAAATTTAAAATAGACCTCATTCTTAATTTCCTCATTCTTTTCTCTGATCTGCTTGAAATTTTTTTGGATGTCAGAATTAGTTTCTTCTACTGATTTAGAGGAAGAGGGAGCTTATGTATTTATCTCTGTTTCAACCATTTCTTTTCCTTTTCCCTATGATAGTACCTGCTCATTATGAATTTCTCTAAGTGTTTCATTGAAAATTATTGTCGCCTCATCATCTTTTTGTTGACCATTATTATCATCTATATCTATGACCTCTTCTTCTTCTATAGTAGTCATTCTGGCCTTTTGCTGCAAATTGTCTTAAATTTATTTTCTATAATTGTTTCTGCTAAATAGCCTTCTTCTTTTCTAGGTATTTTATTAGCTGCTTGTTGGCCAACTGTAACCACCAGTGTACTATCCATATGTTTTTTCTGCAGGTTATTTGTTTGCATCCCCTGATTATCATCAATCAATGTGTCTTCAACCCATTCAATCTAATTAGCATACTTCTCAATTAGTGGTTTTGAATCATGGAGGAATGGGTTTAACTTACACTTGACCCTGAGGTTACTTATAACACCTTGAGGATCATAATTCCAGTAAAAGCTTTCTTGGAATTTAAATTGTGATAATTTGCTGACCATGTCTTTCAAAGCATCTCTGCTATTGAATATGAAGGGGCCAATTTGAATTTTTAGCTTGAACTGTGCTTTCTTTTTGGAGGCTATGAAAATCATTGCATCTGCATTCAAGTTCTATCCTAAGTACTCCAAATCAAAAATCCTGGTAGTTAGAAACTTGGGTAATTTGTAAGGAGCCAAGAGTGCACCATACACTCCAATTTTTGTGTGATTTTCAGACAAATACCAATCTCCTACCTTATATTTTTCAGACAACTATAAAATTATTTTGATGTCTTCATTAATCCTTGGTGGCTCTGCTTTGTTCAACAAAATCATGGCAGGTTTAATAAATAAATCATTGAAATCCTTGTAGTTGTATTCACTATTGTTTTTCCTGAGTAGTGAAGTCCAGAATATCACTGAAAGAGGTTTACCTTCCACATCCATCTTTTGTAATGTAATTGGGAAATTGTCTGCCTGAAAAAATAGGAAGAGATGTAACAGATATGATGAATATCTGAATACTCCTTCATTAGGTAATTTAATCAACTGATAATGCATATTATCAGCAATGAATTTGGCAAAGTTGAAGACTACTTCTGGATGTTGTCCTGGAGACAAGGTAGAGAGAAGACCTAGAATGGAGGCATCTGTAAACTCATCATTAGCATAGCCTAGTATGAATGAAAGCATGGAAATTATTTTTCTAGAGCCCTCAGGGAAATCAAAAGTATCATAAGGTGGATTTACCTTAGGAAGGTTAACATGATTAGGCATGAAGTTTTGAAGGATCATAAAATTCCTAGGGAAATCTAGGTATAAATACATTTGAGTCAAATCTTCAATGGACAATGATACTGCTAGTGGATCATGGCTTAGTTGGAGCATATCATTGATGGCTTCAGCAGTTATGTAAAACAATACCTCATTATATTTGTTCACCATGCATCTCTAGTCAGGGATATAGTGCAACTAACACAACCTAATGAAATCTTGAGATGGATGTGTGATGGGAACCATGTATTTAGGCAAGTTGGAGTCCCATACAGGTATATCATTTTCCACTTTCTCTTCAAAATTTTCATGACACCAGCTATGTACTTCAAGTACATCGAATTCTAAGGTAGCATCAGCAATTCTATAGTCTAAATCAATCAAGGGACTGTTCTCTTCAGAGGTAATAGGTCGCTGTAATGGTCTGGCTACTTCAATGGAATCTGCAGTTAGGGCAAGAGTAGGTCTATCAATTTTTGAAGGTTCAGGGTTTGGAAGCTTGCTGGAGGCAGGCTTCTATGGTTTGGGACCTCTAGTCCTAGGAGTAACCTTCTTTTTTGTCATTTTAAATGAAACTAAGCAAGACTAGATTGTTTGCTCATTACTTTTTGGAAACAGAAGGTCAATTAAGCTGCTTTTGGGAAAAATTCAGAATCTGGGCAAGGGTTTTATGATGAAAACACAAATTTACAATGTGTAGAAGACTAGAAAGGATTTTAATGGTTTTTTCGGTAATTGAAATGGATTTCAACCATATAAATAGCTTTTGGATGGTCAAAAAATCTTTACAATTGAATTAGGCGGAAGTGGAAAATTCTGAGGAAATTTTGACAGGGTTTCCTCCTATTTTTTCAAGGTTTGAATATTTTCTGAAGGTTTATATTTTTTAATTTTTTCCTTTGAAATTAAAATTTTGCAGGTTGGATTACAGAAAAATACCTTGAACAGGTATGGTTGTGGTCGAAGAGGGTTTCCACGTTTATACTAGTCTTCAAACTAGTTGTAGTTGTTTGATAGAAGGTGTAGAGGGTCTTTGGAGTCAAATTTCAGAGGGGAAATAAGCTTCAGGTAGGAAAATTGGTTAGTAGAGGCTCAACAATGGTGTCTGTGAGTATTTTTTCTGAAGTTCGAAGGCGCAAATGATATGCAAATAATAAAAAATAAGGTTGAAACCTTAATTTTTATCAATAAACATAATATTTATTATAGGTCGAAATTAATGGCGGGAGCAGTTTTCGTATTTGAAAGCGAAACCATTAGTGGTTATCGCATTACTTCTGGGCAGTAAATGGTTTTTCACTTTTGGAATGCGATCCAGTAGAATTTCTAGATGTAGCATATGGTGGCTTCGGGAAACAACTTTTATCGCAATTTTTTTTACAAAATTTTCCCGATTACTTTTCTTATGCGATATTGAATATGCGCCATTGGATTTGATCGCCCGATGCGAACGGTCGAGATTTCTCGAGAAGTTGTGAGGGTAAGGAAAGGTGGGGCCCGGGTTAAATATTAGTTGTTGATTTGATAAGTGGAGATCTATGGTCATGTTTTAATGTGATGGGGAATGGTGGGGTAAGGGAATGGTTTATCGTATTAGAGTTGGACCGTCAGATTAATGAAATGAGGATGATTATAGGGATGGGAATGACTGCGAGGGCGCATAGTTATTTAATGGAGTTTTATGTATAAAATGGGTTTATACATAGAATAGGGCGGGTTTAAATGATTAACCTAGGTTTAATCTGAGGTAAGGGGATATATAGCATGGGAAAAGGATGACGTTAAAGCGTTAACCTTGGGTAAAGCTTGTGCAGGAACGGGAGTAACGGTATTTATTTTCTGTGGCTTTGTTTCATTTTAACTTTATCATATAGTTTTAGAATTATTTCAAGTTCTAAAACTATAGGGGAGCGGGAATATTTTTTATTGGTAGTTTTGTGTCAAAGGGATAATTTCAGGATGTTATTTCAACATGTGATTAATATATTTGACACAAAATCATATAATAAGGGGGTTTTTGGGCTATAAAATAAAAAGAAGTTATATTAATAGGACTAGGATATTTGATAGGGAGTTAATAAAATAGGTTAAGTGTTAATATGAAAAGGGACCATGAATACTAAAAAATTCATAGATAAAACTAAGGAAAGTGAAAATTAGAGTAAAGCTTCATTTTCATAACTCATTCACTTTTACTTAGTATATAATGTTTTTTGAGGGTTTTTATGTTTTGTAAAATGGAGGAAGTTAATCAAATGGGCCTTTATGTAACATTTAAGTAAGAAAAGAGTTCTTACTTATGAATTAAAATGGTGATGAGTGCAATGAAGGGATAAATGATGAAAATTTCAGGGATTAATATAGAAACTTAACAATTTCAACTAATCAGTCTTTGAGCCTTGGGTCATGTCCCAACAGAAGTCAAGGAAATGCCTTGAGCCTCTTTGACTGACATTCTAGAATATCAAATTACTATGGGGAGGGGAAATTAGTTATTTAGAGCCTCGTGAAATATATTCACAATGATGTTTCCCATCTTCTTCTACCTACCCAGTCATTATCTTCTAACATTTTTTCCTTCTATTTTAATCAGGTGCATTTGAACTAGCAACCCTTTACAATCTTTATTCCTTTTTTGAAAGCAGTAAACTATCTAATTCTACACTTATTACATCCAATAATCCAGATTAAACTGTTGGATTCTTTTATTCTCTACCTAACTACTGAATTGTCATGATTAAACGGTATGACAATTCTTTATTCACTATCTACAACATTTGAAATTGAAAGATGACAAGTCAAGATTTGATTTTTCAACTCATCACAGATTATGGAATTTATTGACACTCTACCATAATCAACTGCAAAAGGTAAAAGTAATGGCATTTAGACTTGCACACTTTCATGTTTTATTCATCTTTTTTCTTTCGGGGTATATTATTTTTTCTAAGTCCTTTGATTTTTCTTTCAATACTTTTTACCCTCTTTTTGATTTTTTTGATTTTTTATTTTTTACAAAATATGGGAAAATAACTTGCAGAAATCAAAGTTTTTACATATTTACAAGACTACCATCAGTCAATCAAAATTATGAATCTTATCTTTATAGGTTACTAACAGGCTCGGAGGAGGTTTCAAACCTCAACCTTGTTTTATATAGGTGTTATTTTATGATTTTAGACATTTGTGACCTTTGGTCACTTCCATCTATTAAAAATTCCTTATCCACACAGTTGAGAAAAATGATATTTAGAGGTAATATTCTGTCACTACTCTTTATAAAAATTTCCAATGCGGTATTCACTATTATTCTTCCTCTATTGTAATTTTTAACTTTTTCAAATATTTTCCTTTGCAAAATATTTGAGGTTCAAAGTCCTCCACTTCAGGGGAATCCTTGCTCAAGTTTTCCATTCATTTGTATGTGTAATTTTTTCTAAGATTTTACGGGTTTCAAAATCGTACACAGACATCTAGCCCTCAAATAATTTTCCTCTTTAAAAAAATATTCAAAATGGTTTCCATTCATTTTCTCATTGTAGGATTATATTCAATTTTTTCACTACTATAGTTTTTTTATTAGGTTTTTGATAAAGAAATGGTTAAGCATCTTTGAGTGGTTCACCAGGATCATTACAAGTTATTTATACTTCTCTCCTTCAACCATTTTTAAAAATATTTTATGAATTATTTTTTGGAAAATAATTCCCTTTAGGTGTAAAAAAGGCTAAAATTTCTAGCTCAAACCATTCTATTTAAGATATACCCCTCTCTTATAGCATAATAGCATTAACAATTCATATTTTCTTTCAAGATCTAATTTGATTTATTGACAATTACACTTTATTTTTCTTTTATCTTGTTTTTTCTAGGTCTAGCTTTCTTGATGGAAGGGTCTACTTTGTTTTTGCATGTTTTCAATGTACACCTTCTAGTTGCATTGGTTTTGTTACCCCTATCTACTAGTTTCCTCTCTTCTTGCTTCCCATTAATTTTTTTGACTGACTTTATCCCTTGAAATAATCACATGTTGAGAACTAATGAATGCCTCGAGGAAAAATAGAGTGGTTGTTGAGCCTCACCTCATTTCCTTCCCAAATTAACTCTTGAGTATGGAAGGAAAAGGGAATTAACCTTCCAAACCAATTTTGTGACCTGATTATATAAAAGTGTTGATTTGAGGCTTTTGTAATCTGTGTTGTGGGTAGAATCTTTCGGATTGATCGCATCCATTTTTTGTTAGAATCAATGTTTCAAACCAATCCTCTGCAGTTCATCATCAGGATAGATCAATGATAAAAGTGGCTTCCTCTAGTCAACAAAGAACTAGTCCCTTCCATTTCACTAGAAAAAGAGGAAATGGTGTTTTCTTGCTGAATTTATTTTAACATAATATAAGTACAGTTTTCATATAACTTGTTAGATATGATGTTATTGTGACTAAAAATTATATAAAATTTAGTGGTATGAAATTTCCATAT